>DWON01010520.1:0-10721 GCA_018251015.1 Phocides pigmalion okeechobee
CGAAGTCGAATTGGGAGCCACTTGAGCTTAGCACGATATTCGGAAACATGATCATATTTACGAAGGCCAAATATGAACATAGATACTAGGACTAAGATGGCCGCCTCGCTTCAATGTGTAGCCGGCAACCGCACCTCTCCAACCGAAACACAAGCAATGCTTTACGTCGGATTATGAGGGCGGCGGTGATACCTCCCCGGTTGAATTATTTTTCTCCCATCTTTAAATGTTACTGTAAATTGCTTAAGGTTACTCATTAATTAATGTTATTATTCCTAATGATGTTGTTGTAGGTATTACTAACAATAGTAATAATGTGGGGTGTATGCGGTATTCTGACAGCCACGAACGTGTTCCGGCCGGGACATCCAGCGCGGACCGATCTCAAGGTCAACATCATTGAGGATGCGCCTTGGTTCCGGGTGCCATATCCAGGTAAATCACAATATAATACTATTTAATGCAATACAATATAATGTGATGCAATGCAATGCAACACGACGCAATGCAACACAACATGATACAATGCAATGCGACACGATGCTATACAATTATGTACAATGATATACCATATTATATACAATACAAAAACAAACCGTTTGAAGTAAATAATAACTATTATCATCACATTAATTTAGCAAATTGTGTCATTACTCTATTATATTACACTCACAGTGTTTAACTAAATTATGTTGTCTCGTTACAACTGAGAAGCATTTTATAAAATGTGTATTGAATTCCCGTCCAAACGTTATCTTCTGATATAACTAACTGATGTTCATAGGGTTTTGAGTCAATGGACAAGACGGGACTCATAGTCATAATTGAAATTGTAAAGATAATTATAATTTTGAGTCTTGTTACGCTTAAATGCGTGTTAAAGCGGCATCTAATCAATAGAATTATATATGTTTTACCGGATTGAAATGTTGTCTGTAAGGTCAATGGGGAGTTCCAACGGTGAGCGTGGCAGGCGTGTTGGGAATGCTGGCTGGCGTGTTGGCCTGCACCGTGGAGTCCATCAGCTACTACCCGACCACGGCCAGGATGTGTGGTGAGAGTTCTTGTCTCATATCGACGTCTCATTATCATCTGTTAATGTTCCACTCTCTCCAGGTCTCTCCTTTTAGACTGAGAAGGGTAAAGTCATGGTCTACCACGATAGCTATGTGGGGGAAGGTAGACTTCTTAGACTCTGGAAACTATATGTACAACTCCCAAGTATATGGGTTTTTCATGATGGATTTTTCCTTCACGATTAAAGCAAGCAATCTAATTAATATACACGTAATTTTGAAAAATCAGAGGTCCTTGCCAGGTATCAAATCTTGGAACCCCCGTGTGAGAGGCCGGAATCTATATGCTAGATTCCTGCTGTAATAAAAAACTATTATTATCGTGCATTCGGCGTGTGCATAACGGAAACCAAATCAGTGTGATTCACAAAGCGATTCCGGGTTCCACTCCCGACCAAACAGATAACTGAACGATGAATTTAGATTTCTGGGTCTGGGTGTTTGTATATTTGTCTCTAGATACGTCTTTAACACATACGATACAGGAAATCCTGATCTTAGACATTTTTTGTAGAAAGCGTTCAATAGAATTTTACACCTGAAATAATACATGTATAATAATAATAAATAAATAATAAAAATGTTTAATAGTAACAACTAACATATATGTATATGTATAATGAAAGTGAAGTTTGAAAGCTATCATATTATACCTATAGCTTTTTCACTGATGGTAGTCACCCTCTAAACTAACCTCTCCATTAATAGCGTCTGCAAAGTTTCGTGTTCAACTTACTTCCTTGTTGTGGAAATTGGAAATGCATTCCTGTAATGACGATATCGCGTGTTCCAATAAACTTTGTGGCAATAAGTAACTTCGCAATTTTGATATTTTGCAAAAGAGATTAGTTTTACGATATATTTTGAGGAAACGACCTATTTCTTGGCACTAATTTTTTAGTACCTAAAAGCAAAGGTGCGCAAACCTTAAGACATCTATCTATCCATATTACACTACACTCTATTTTAATAACTACAAAACACAGGGAAGCCTAATAAAGTTTTTAAAGAGATAAAAATAAATAAATTCCGTATGCTATGTCTAAAATCTGTATAGGTATCTTATAAAACAAAATTGGCAACTGCTTCAAATTTTCCCAATTTTCTTCAAAATACATATAATATATCGTGATACAGAACCCAATTAATGAATTCAAGCCACACTTCATCAGTTGTTATGTAGGCGCAGTCATGTTTAGATAACATTTATAATTTTACTTACAATGTTTACATTATTTCCCTTTCTGAAAGCAATGAATCAGCAGGGAACATGAGTCATGTATTACGCCATATTGGAGGAATTCCTCTAAAACATCGCATCCATCATGTTTTTGAAGCCGTCATCAATATCGCTCGGATCGATCAATGTTCGAACGAAGCGATTATTACTGAAGTTCCCATTTCTAATTCAACAAACGAACGAACGAAGGAGGGCACCATGCAACTATCTATTACTCTTAACCTATGTTACTGTTAGCTCTCGTAGGGACGGAGATTGGTAGGGATTATTGGGGCCTCCAGGGTTCCCTCTTTACGACGGCGGTGGTATCGCCCCATACGAACTATACTTCTACCTAGAGGAAATTTTAATACAATGGACTTATTTCTTTTGTGTTTCGAAAGCCGCTCCCCCACCCCCCTTGCACGCCATCAATCGTGGACTGGGTACGGAGGGTCTGGGTACCGTGCTGGCTGGACTTTGGGGCTCCGGCAACGGCACTAACACCTTCGGAGAGAATGTCGGCGCCATTGGAGTCACTAAGGTAACACTTTTCTCATTATCCTAAATTTGAATTCCTTTTGTATCCGAGAAGAGTAGCAAAAAATCATACAGGACAATTGTTGTTAAGTGGCCGCTGCAGCCCATACATATCCATATACGACCTAGAACAGAACTATAGTCCTATTTGTGCTCCTTATATGTATCCTTTGCTACACCTGGGGACTGAGATGGTCGCCTCGCCTCTTATTGTAGCCGCCAACCGCACTACTTCCACTTTATAAAGAAATACTCCTTAGGATTAAGATGATCACTTCGCTTTTAAGTGTAGCCGGTAATCGCTATACTTCCATTTTATAAAAAAAAAATATTATGAACAGGTAGGATCACGGAGGGTAGTGCAATGGGCAGCGGGACTGATGGTGCTGCAAGGTGTTGTCGGCAAGCTGGGCGCGGTGTTCATCATCATCCCTCAGCCCGTCGTCGGAGGGCTGTTCTGCGTCATGTTTGGGATGATCTCGGCTTTTGGTGAGCTACTTCCTTCCTGATCAAATAACTTTACATCGTCTTTGAGCGGGGAAATATGGACCTCAATGTAAACCCCCTTTGCCTGGACATAAACTCGGGGTAGTATTCTGATTTAACTAACATAGCCCTCGTCCACTGTTAAGTGGTAGGGCTTGAGATAAACCCTGAACTGGTAAGTAGATGCGTTGCTGCTTGTAAGGACTAAAGTAGCCACTTAGTTTTTAAATGCAGCTGGAAATTACTCACTTGATCGAAAATTCTACCATCTTCCTGCCGGCTTTTTTGTTATTCAAAGTTGTATGTAGACGTCCATGGGATGCAGACGCCACTTAACATCAGGTAAACTGATCTATTTGCTACTTTTCTAACATAAAAAGTCCAAGTATTATTTTATGTTACCCGCTATCTGTTAAAAGTTACCGTATCCAGGCCTATCTGCACTTCAATACGTGGACCTGAATAGTTCCCGGAATTTGTACATCATCGGCTTCAGCCTGTTCTTTCCGTTGGTACTGACGCGGTGGATGAGCGCGCACAGCGGGGTCATCAATACTGGGGTGGAAGCTTTAGATGCTGTGCTGCAAGTCTTACTGTCCACTTCCATCCTGGTCGGCGGAGTCACTGGCTGCTTGCTTGACAATTTAATTCCTGGTAAGTTTAGCTTTTTTGGAAGAGTAGTAGAGAACAAGTATTCAGTTGAATTAATAATTTAAAGGCATCTGCAATCAACTCTATATACAATAGGAATTCCTACTTCAAGTCAATAACCCATGCTTGCCTTTTCCTTCAGACTAACATAACATAACTGCTAAGTAGTCGCTACAGCTCATGGACATCCATTATCAAACCTGAAGCGGTATTGTAGTCCTATTTGACACCGTACGTAATTTCGTTGCTACTCCTAACTTCTAATCCCTAAACTCCTGACTAAAACGGTCACCTCGCTTTCAATAATACAATCCAACACCCCTACTTTTTCGCCCAAAACACCAGAATTACTGAAAGGTACTTTACAGTGGATTATAGTTGTAACAATGGTCTCTAAAGTTAATTACCTCTTAAATTTGAAAATTTTCAGTATATTTTTACCATCTACATAATCTGTTGTAGTTTCTCTGATCTGTACTACTATTAGCAACGTATCGCCATCTATTACGCGATTTTGCATAAAAGTGATTCCATCATTTTGTTCAGGTACTGACAAAGAGCGTGGGCTCGCGGCGTGGGCTCGCGAGATGTCGCTACAAGCGGGCGGCGCCAGCGCAGAGGGCGACACCTATGATTTCCCTGTTGGCATGACTTATATACGCAGGTACTTTTCATTTAATTGTTTCAAAAAAAAGTCTTTTTCTATTAACTACTCTATTAAAAATACTTCTATTAAAAACTCTCGCCCTGAAGTCCTCAGAAGAATGAACTCTAAAGCTACTTTTAAAAAAAGTGTGCATTCCCACTTCTTAAAACAACTCTCATACTAATTAACTTTCTTTCATTGCCTCTTTTTTTCTCTTCTCCCTCGTTTCGTTACGTTCTTACTCCTATGTCACTTTAATTATAATTTGTATTTTTCCTTTTTTTACTTTATCCCTTTACTTTTTCCTTTGTCTACTCTTATCTCTTGTATTACTATCATTTTTATTATTATTATTATTATTATTATCGTTTAATAACATACTTTATTTCTATGTTCACCTTGTACCGCTTTTATTATTTTCTGCACTACTCAAAGGTTGGCTGGTAGATAATGCTTTTAGCATTAAGCTCGCCTTTTGTTCAATAAAGAATAAATAAATAAATACATGAAGCACCAAATTTCATAAATCAACTGTTATTTTCGTTGCACACAGTAACAACAATAGTTTTATCATAATAATAATTTTACAATTGCATGTATACCAGTTGTGTTGGCACGCTGTGCTCCTTACGTATGTGTAATTAGTGGAAACTTCAATTATATCAGTATTATACTTGATATATGTATGTGTGTAGTGTTTCCCGAATAATAGTAAATAAATAAGTAAACAGTTATGTATATAAAATTAGAATACAATGATTTATTCAAGAAAAGATTGAAAGCATATATCCTGAATCCGAGTATTTGTAAACAAAATCCAAATTTTCAGATGGAATTGGACAAAATACCTGCCGTTCATGCCAACGTACGAAGCTGGGAAATTCACGGCGTTATTTAAAAGGAAGAAGGACAGTTGATAGTCCACATTTCATTAGTTTTGTATATGTTTTCAATTAACATTCCAAGAAATGGGCGACGAGTCTGCGCTAAGTGTTCGAAACAAAAAAACAACGATACGAAATATGAGTAACAATGACGCACCAATTATCAATCAACCGAGCAACAGACCTAACGTCAATAATACCCTTTCGTGTATTAAAATAATAAATTTAATTCATGATCGTAATCCTAGTAATAATAAAACAAATGAGAAAACAAAAACATCAACATATTTTTACGTAACATAAAAAAATACTTATTGGTAATTTAAAATAAAAAAAAAACCATAACATAATTATCCATTTGCAACGATAGAGGGACATCATAAACAACTCGATTTTACGGAAGACTACTTTTAAACTTTTGATCGATTCTAAAATTT
Organism: Phocides pigmalion okeechobee; assembly: GCA_018251015.1. NCBI lineage: Eukaryota > Metazoa > Arthropoda > Insecta > Lepidoptera > Hesperiidae > Phocides > Phocides pigmalion. The sequence goes on from DWON01010520.1 coordinate 5,940, forward strand.
ATATATAGCACGTACACTTTTAGAGCATGTTTAAGGTCAACTAATATTGCAACGATTCATGTGAAGGTATTGTAAGTTTTAAATTAAAGTGCACGATATAATCGTAAAGGTGGGAGATCCATAGTTCAGCCGGGAGGTACCATCGACGCCCTCATTATCCACCGTAAAGCATTACTTATGTTTCGATTGGAGAGGAGCGGTTGCCGGCTACACTTTGAAGCGAGGTGACTATCTTAGTCCTCAGGAGTAGCAACGTATCTACGTTCGAGCTCAGATAGGATTTCGGTCCTGTTTGTGGTTGTACGCGGATGTCTATGGGCTGCGACTACTTAACATCAGGTTTGCATGCTCGCTTGCTACTCTTCTCAGATAAAAAAATCACGTTAAAAATGGAGAAAAGTATGTCTGGAAATGTCACACTATCATCGCAAATGACCGATATGCTAGCCCCTGTACAGAGGTAAAAACTGAACCTATTGCACCTTTTATAGTAAAAAATATAGGGTTATAAAACACGTGTATATTGGTAATATAGGAAATTACCTAAAATAATTGTTATCTGTAATAATATGTAATTGTTATTATAATTTACTGTTGTTGTTATCCGAAGTGTAAATGTATTGTAGATATAAATCTTCTAGTTATCGACAAACGCCAAACAAAAATGCGAGTATATATTGTTACATCCATTTGTTTTAACAAGCTACTAGAAACTGCAGTTCGTGGGGGAGATAGGTAAGTGGTAGAACCTATTCGATTCAAACGAGGACGTACTACCGCCACACCCACTTCTGTCGTGAAGCTTATTTACTTTTTGGTAGAAAAGTGTGTTTGCCAACTCAGTTACAAATACGGCGACAACCTTAGTCCTCAGGAGTAGCGACACATTTGTGATCGAATTCAAGTGGAACTCTTCATTCGTTCTTTATGGAGATGGTTACAGATGTCATTGGGCGGCAGTGACCACTTACCATCAAGTGGCCTGAATGATCATTTACTACTACAACTTGATAAAAAAAAGATTATTGATCATTAAATAACATCGACACAAATAGTGCTAACTTTTATTTATAAAAATGTTTAATACTATGAAAATATTATCAGCATTTTTTGCGAATTTGTGCTAGACACGACGTCCATTCTGTTACTAGGTCAATGGGATTAAGAGCATTAGATAATGCGAATTGGATGAAGGACGACGTCTATTGAATTAAAATTTCTATATACATAATAAAGTGTTTATGTACGCACGATTACGATTAATAACTATTGAATGTTCTTTTATAGAATTGGAGAAGCAAGTGTGATTGTATTCTCCGCATAATGTTCTACACCACCTGTGTATTGTTTTTGCTGCGTACTGAGTGTCAAATACACAAAACATGTAGGTTACAGATTAAAATAATAATTTATGAGACATTGATTTCAAAATATGCAATAATATGTTCATAATATAACGATATTACGTTTCGTAGAATAAAAGTATCAGAAGAAAATGAATGAGTTATTTTTATTCCTTTCCTCTATTATAATTGATTAAAACAATAATTTATTGGTTGCCAATTTAAAAAAAAAAACAAGTTTGATCGATGCTGCTGGTGACAACAGAGCTGGTTCATATCTCGCGAGAGAATTATGATCAGCGCGGGAATGCAATTAGATATAATATAAATAATTTTAAACATAATTATCTTGGTGAAGCTCCTATCACTAAATTCAAGTTATTATTTTCTTTGTTTTAGAATATCAGGTTTTTAGTCGGTTGGAGACGACATAACCTCTCCTTCCGTCCTCTGACGAAGGGTACTCATCGCAAGTTTTGCTGACGTAAGAAAAATGCATTTTCATTTTTCCTCTTAAACAATTACAGAGTTACAAAGTCCCCCGTCCCGTCTGTCTGTCAGTATGTCTGTCTGTTCGCGATAAACTTAAAAAGTACTGGACGGATTTTCTCAGTTTTCAACAACAGGTAGGTGATTCCTGTGGAAGGTTTTAGTGCCTAATAAGTTTTTTTTGTAAATTGGGCGAGAAATTATATATTTAAATTCAAGGTAGTAATCAGTCGTCGTTCGAAATAGATGTTAGTTTTTGCAACTAGGTAATGACTGGATGCATATAAACTCTATTACCCGAGGGGAGATGGGCCGGGTCGCTGGTTTAAAGTAAACTCTACCGTCATATACATTAAGAAAACGCTATAACTCCATAATAAGCGAAAAGCTTTACAGTTTTCTACTTTATATCAAGCCAAAGGAAACTTTTGATGCTCATAACGAGTTCAGTTGCTAACTCGGCTTCTCCAACTACACGTAATGTAACTATTAACGAGTTTATTGGATGCAGATATAGTACTTTTGTTGTATAAAAAGGTTATATTGATAGGTAGAACTACCTTTCTCATATGAACAATATAGCAGGTGTATTTCTGTTATGTCACATGCAATCGTTTGTTTAATAATGTTCAATACAACTGCTTTACGGTGGATTATGGGTGTATGAGTGTTACCTCCCCGATCGAACTGTAGTTCTGCAATGTGCCGAATGAAAGGTGGTAGAGTCGGTAGAGCTCGCCCGGGGCGGCACCACCGCCACCCTCATAACCCGCCGTAAAGCGACATGTTCCTCATGTATTGTGTTTCGGTTGGGGAGGTGTGATCGCCGGATGCACATTATTGGAGGCGACCATCTTAGTCCTCAAGAGTAGGAACGCATCCGTGTCCATCATTAAATAGAAATTCTGTTCTATTTGAGATTGGACGTGGTTGTCCATGGACTGCAGTAACCTCTTAACATCAGGTGGCCTGCATGCCCGTTTCTTACTCTTTCACAATAAAAATGTAACTGTTATCTCTATCTCTCTTAAGTCTATAAATATGCTATTATCTTTACGCTTGTGTTATTATATTATTTTGTATTGTGTTGTTTTGCACTTTATTTTATTGTGTCGTTACCTACATTACTACGAGTCTCATATACTTATGGGAAGCTTTTTAAAGAGTGGCAGTGAATTTATTTTCTGTCATTTCATCGAGTTATTCATTGGTAACCAAATCATATCTTAACGGGGAAAGTCGCTTACATTAAGCACAAACGCGTGTCTGCGGAGCCGAGGAAGCTCTTCTGAGATGCGTCATACTAGGACGTCGTGTAAGACAACATCGATTGCGTTCGTTTCCAGATCCTGTAGCTCTCTGCAAGAACAAAATCCTGCAACCCGGAAACGCTTACATGGCCGAGTACCATTGATATTTTTCTCCCCGAACCCAAAAAATACCGGTACACAGCAGTTCATATACAAAAAACGTATCACTGGAATTACCTTTGTACTGCTATTAATATCTTTCGATGCTATTTCGTTGTTTGATTGATCATAATAATGGAATAATGGAAGGAATTCTTTTATGTATACCACTATCTGCAGAATTAATGAGAAATGTTAATATGGCGCGAAATTACGAGGAAGTGTTCTACTGATTTTTCAATAAATCATTTGTTATTTTTTCATGTGAAAAACCTAATGAAATACAAATTTCACTCACTATACTAAGTAAACTACTCCAGTCATCGTCACGTCCATAGTAACTCATCATGATGTCGTACGTCGTATAGGCTTAGAAGATAATTTCAAGAGTTCAATTGTTTTATCAAGTAATTTTGTTATTGCCGCTTACAAAATTATAAACTTACAAAAAATTGCATTTTTATTGTTATGACATATGCGTTATTATTTTTAAATAATAAATGGGGATGTCGCGCTCCCTTACCTTAGTGTTTTCCTTACATTTAAAGCATTCAATGCTGACAGTTGACATTTTGAGGAAATGCTGTAACTATGCTTTTTACGTTTTTGAAATTCATATTTAAAATTATTCCTTAAGCCTACGTACGGTGGCAGTTTACATTCGCCTTCAATAAATTCTCTCATTAGTAAGAAATGTTGGTATAAGTGTACCACATTCCTGACTAATCCCGAGTAACTGGTTGGTCATCGGCCTTAGTGCATTGTTATGCGCCTTTTTGCTCGCTAGACGGTCTTAATAGATTTCAATTACGAGTTACTTTATGCCTTCGAAGCCGTTTCACTGCTAATCTGCAATGACAAGTCGTATTGGCGCTTTTTTGTCCAGCATTGAATATTTTATAAAGCATTACGTTATAATGCGTTATTCATTCACCGGTTGGTATCTAATGTAAATATAAAATTTCAGAACCACTTGAAATATTTGACGAGATCCACTGACTAATCTCCAAAATCTTTAATAAAATTGCATTGTTGTAATGCGCAGTCCGCTCCACGCGTACTGCACCATTTTATTAATGCGCTATCACTTTCTCATTGTCGTAACTTTCAAAATATCTGCCCACATTATGTAATCTAAAAGACTAAGGATACCTACTTTAAATAGCAGAAGCGATAAAAAATATTTTGATAAGAATTAATTTGATAGTGCAAAAGGTCTATTGGAAAATTTCCAATATTGTATTTATTCAATAAAATAACATTTTTATTGTATTCACGATTTACTATTTTGGCAACAATGGCTTATACACAAAATATACTATTAGATATGTACTGTTATGAGTTTGTTTGTAGAAATATTTTAAGAAACATATCCATTCATGCAATTCTAACTACTTTTGCAGCGCACGTTAATGTAACTGGCAAATGACAGTTTTTTTCCACTTTTTTGACCACTGTCTATTGTTATTGTTCAATCCTTGTTAATATGTTGGTGGGTAGAACAAAATAATCCGCCAGCGTTGTCTTTTAATGTCGCGTCT
>DWON01010521.1:0-10720 GCA_018251015.1 Phocides pigmalion okeechobee
GAACATGTTGCTTTATGGCGGGTTATGAGGGTGGCGGTGGTGCCGCCCCTGGCGAGCTCTAACGGCTTTACCACCTTTATATGCAAAATTACAGAGTTCTAGATTCCGCGATTTCGGCTTAGTCTGTCAGTCGTCTTCCTCTGTATGTAAATCAGAACAATAATTCAGACGACGCTCAGCCCTATAGAAGCTCACGGTATTATAAACTAATAAGCCATATATACTAAATTCGCGCTATTAGCATAAACTGTCATTTAAGTGCATTATCGAACTGATAAAATAAATAAGCTTAAGCTATCTTGTCATTTGAGTTCGACTTATTGGGTTATTAATGCATGCCTACTGATCTGATCAGCAACCGGTTATCGGAATCGGTTATGATTTTAAGTTTGAACGATTGAATCGCGAACCGAAATAGTACCTCTACGATCTAAGATCAATTTGATCAATTCACAACGATCTTAACTGATGTGTGATATGTAAATATGAATCTGGGGTTTGTCTATTTTATCGCGTTTATAGTGGACTGATACACTAGTATAAGATTTAATGACAGTCCACAAGCGCCATTTTTTGTAGTTTTGCCCAATATCAATGGGATATTTGTTATGGATTAAATACTAGACACGGCTTTGTCGGTGTGATGTTTAGATATACCGTAATTATCATAATTTCAAACGAAACTATAGCCTATATCAAACGAATTATAACGAAAATATACGAAAACGAAACTATAGGAATTAGCTGTCTATCTATCTACAAAATTTTATTCAAATCCATTTTGTCTTGTCGAGTAATTAAAATACAACAATCATGAAAAACATTTTATTTATAAAATTACAACAACAAACAATTATATTATTGGAAAGAAGTACCAAACGAGAAAATAATGAAAATTGATCTGATATTGCTTTGTTATAGCTATGTTTTTATCTTTTAAAATCTAGTGGTGTCATATTATTTCAAAATCGCCGTATTTTCCATAATCAGCGCATGAATTTTGATGTCCTAATTATTGTCTTTTTCATTTGAAAAAATGAAGTTAAGCAGCTGCATATGGACTTCCAAATCAACCTCAACTGACTGATGTCCTATCTGAAGTTATACGTAGATTGATTGTTGTTTGGGACTAAGATGGTTACTTGTCAACTAAGTGTAGCCGGAAAGTGCACCTTTCCATCAATCGTACCAAAACACAAATTGGCTTCACAGCAAATTTTGAGTGTTATTACATAGTCTCCACAGTGATTTAAAAACACAAATGACGTTATTCTTACTATAAGAAGAAATAAGAATGTTTCCTTTTCATGAGATTCGATACAGTTTCGCACTCCTCAATTGCCAAATACTAAATTTGAAACTGTTTAAAGATAAGACTCCTGATTCTATATGAGGTCATACTATAAGCATTTATTTAAATTAAGTTTACCACTTTCCCTGAGGCCTACAAAACTACTGTGCAATGGGCGGCACAGCGCGCTTGCGGCTTGTACTGTAAATCTGTATGGATTACGGAAGAACATAAGTGCTGTGTTTACGTCGACAAGACTGCGGACATTACATATGTGCATGCGTAGATGATATACAAATGCTAAAAATACAATATTTCAGTGAATGGTCGACGCATCTTCTGTCTAAAGAAATAAGCTCCAGTTTAGTACCACCTCCCACAACGCTGAGCCGATCAATATACACATGAGCTGAGCAATATACACATGAGCGCCGCACTCAAAGTGTTAATAAAGTACAGTGTAATTATTTATTGGAATTTGAATACATTTTAACTGAGTTTCCCCTCGTAGGGTAAACAGGAACGGGCGGCGCGCTTTCCGCACAACCTGTCATTAACGATGGTGTTTGAAACGTAAATCGCACACCATCGCTCACTGTGCTGTGTTGCCATATGCGCCTAAAAGGAACGCAAAATTTAAAAAATTAAAATTTGATGTTTTTATAAAATTGAAATATTAGATTACCATGAAAATCTCGATGGACATCTGTGACCAATCTTTATATGTATAATTCTTCTGTGCATGTGTATGTCGCTGAAGTCCTCCTAAACGGCTGCATCGATTTTCATGAATTGTATGTCTTCAGGTGGATCCGAGAATGGCTTATATTCAGAACTGGATCCAGTAGGTAGCGCTAGAATATTATGCAAGGCTAACATTTGTGGGTGATAGTTTTAGTTCAGTAAAGCCAGACATACATTTTGCAAAAAAGTGAATTGTAGATTTTTGTTCAGACCAGAACAACGTCTGCTGGGCCCACTAGTTTATGCATGCATATCATGCAATACAAGAGACCCATTTTCACGCGAAAGCGATCGCAGATGCGTTTTATATCTGAGAACCAACATTGTAAACTCGCGTAATCTACGCGTACCATCTTGCCTTCGCCGTCTAATTATTGTATTGCCTTTATCATACTGGCCGGCTACACTTTGAAACGAAGGGACCATCTTAATCCTCAGGAGTAGCAACGTTCGAGCTCAGATAAGATTTCAGTTGTATGTGGATGTCTATGGGCTGCAACTATTTAACAACGGGTGGTTTGCATGCTCGTTTACCACTCTTCTCAAATAAAATAATCAAAACATCCCTACGGCGGATTATGACGGGGCCGCAATTTTTTCCCCGGTTGAAGTATGGCTTTTAATATCTGTAACTTAAGTTAAGGTACAGACCCCAAGCTTTTTAGCTTGGGGTCTTAGCTTAACCGAGCCATAGTACTTAAAAACTTCAACCACAACGTGTAAACATAGATCCTAGACTAAAGCTTAGCTTAACCGAGCCATAGTACTCAAAAACTTCAACCACAAAGTGTAAACATAGATCCTAGACTAAAGCTTAGCTTAACCGGGCCACAGTACTTAAAATTTCATCCACAACTCTGATACTGCTGGCAACATTACGCAGTGGTCACCCCGCGTGACGGGCGAGCGATGCAGAGCTGAAGTCACGCTCGGGGCCGCCGGAGTCAATGAAACATCGCCGTGACGCGACAGCCAGCGGCGACACGCACCGTGCCTCGCAATTTGTCGCCCCGTTGTTACGCAACGATAGAATTGTCGTTTGCATTGTGATCCGAGAGCTCCCTGCGGAAAAATAAAACAGCGTGAATCATAGATAATTTAACTATACCTATATGTATCTGTAAAACTGTATAAATCTGTATCTCCTGCCTGTAAATACAATTTGTTGTCAAGTTTTGTGAAATATTCATTTTAAATCCTGAATCTATCATTTATGAATTTTTTATCTTTCTTCCCTTTTAGGAAAAAAGGTAAAAATATCTGCCTGTCTGTCTGTTTTTTTTTTCATATAACTCAAGAATGACTTGATCGACCTTGATGAAAATAGGTATATAATAAGAATACTTAATTGGGTAAATGATATTATTGACGTTATAGGTGCTAAATATGGTTATAAAATTAACTAACCATTTTTATAATTTTATTTAATATTAAATTTTAAAACTCCCAGCGAAACGCCAGTAACAGCTAATCTACAATAAAGCTGGAAATGACAAAATACGCACAGTTTAATTCGGTTGAAACATAAAATGTTTGACTGGAGCTAAGAAGAATTATTTTTTCGGTTGGGCAGCTGAGGTTGCCAGGTACATTTAAAAGCGTAGCAAAGCTTGAACGTACAGCCACAGATAAGACTTCAGTCTAGAAAAATAAGCTCTAGGTTATTGCCGCCTCCCGAAACGCTGATTCGATGTAATATATGGGCGCCATCGTCAAAGTGTTAACAAATGGCCTGCACGCACGTTACCTGGTCTCTTATCATAAAATGTTCCGAGCTCTCGTACTACCGCTAGTACGTCGCTTACATACATTTCATGGCTACTGGAGATCAAAATGACTTCCAGGGGCCTTGCCACCTTGCCGTAATGCACAAGAAAATGTTAAGTTGATATTGTTATAGAAAAATAACATCAACCGTCATTCCGGAAATGTATTACCATCGCGATGCACACGTTAATTCTTTATCATTAAATTTTATGTTCACTCTGCAATTTTATGTCAATCTGTGGCTTGTTTTGATTGCAACTTCCTAGGCTCCACTTCTAGGCATTGATCTCTTCTTTTCTAAGATATATTTGCAGCATATTCCACGTCCCTGCTAATCAGCCTCAGATACAGGAATAAGTGAGAAGTAATAATTATTTTTGATTCGACTATCCTACGCTATCACAAAATTGTACTATCAAATCAATGCTTGTTTCTTTCTTTAGTAGCATGGAACGTTTATGGTTTATTCTTTAATGGCATGGAAGTAGCAAATGAGCATACATTTTACTATATTACCTAAATAAGTAGTTATTATGGTGGTGGTGAGTCATGAACATCTGAAACTGGCTCCAAAGTAAACAGGTGTCTTATATGATGCAGAGTACAGATACGTTGCTCCTCCTGAAGATTAAGATAGTTGTCTTATAAGTGAACCATCAAACACATCAATCAAGACAGAAGAATCGATTGACGCTTAATTCATGCTAGAATTTAGTGCATAGATGTACCATCGTTTATTTCTTTATGTGAACTACAGTCGTTCACAAGTGCATTGTTATTCCTAACGTTTTTTTTTGTGAGAAGAGTAGCAAACGAGCATACCAAACCACCTGATGTTAAGCAATAGCAGTCCATAGACATGTACGTACAACCACCACCACGACTGTAATTCTATTTGAGCTCGAAAGTAGATATGTTGCTGCTCCTGAGGACTAAGATGGTCGTCACTTCAAAGTGTAGCCGGCAACCGCACCTCTCCAACCGAAACACAAGTAATGCTTTACGGCAGATTACGGCTTACGGCAGAGGGCGGTGATGGCACCTTCCCGGACTATTCTCCCACATTTAAGAAGAAGGTCTAAGTTAATCTCAAACGTGAACGAGCCATGAACTACACTTTCACGAAAACAAGAATTGCTCTACGCAAGAAATTAGTCCTTAAAAATTTGCCAGTAATTGGATACAAATGTACAATTACACAGCACTTGTACCTATTCCAATATCTACAAATTAAATAGACAATAGTGTAATACAATGGCCTCCACTGGATTCTGCAAATGACAAGACAATAAGTAGTGCTTGTGTAATGAATGAGAGATAATTAATGTTAGGGTCAGTTTACATTAGGACGCAGGATTTTTAAAGTGGTAGGAACACCATGTGGTTGAATGCAGAAGCATACAAGCATCCAAAAGTATCTACCCTTAATTCTGAATTATCAATATAGTAGCTTATGACATGTTTTCAATTTTATCCGCCCTATAATACTTGAGTTTTGAGCGCCCTTAAAACTTATTCAAATTCAATTTTTTATTTAATTGTAAGGTATTTACATACACTTAATGAACGTTGCGGGTACAATGTATGTAATTTGTCGGCTTTGAGCACCCTGTGGCTAAGATTAACTGGGAGAAAAAGCCGGGAGAAATTTTGTTTGGTAAATTGGAGGGAGGCGGGCGTTTCTTGTCGGGGCAGCTAACATAGTTACTAAACCTAAGTTTTCTTTATATATGACCTGTATGTAGAGCCTAGTTTTAATTTTGTGTGCTTGTTCCCCTAGTGCTATAAATCCTTTAAAAAGGACTGAAATCCTATCTGAGAGAGTACGCAGACGTATCACTATTCCCGACGTTTGAGATGGTAGCCTAATTTATAAATAAAATCGGCAACATATCTCACCGAAACACAAGAAATGCTTCAAGACAGATAATGAAGGTGGGGTATCCGGCTTTCGTGGTCGATCGATATTATTACCATCTATGTATTAAATGATTGACATTAATAATTATTCAATAGACTATTCGAAAAATAGATAGATCGGGATTGCTGTTCTATATGGATTTTTTTATGTTAGAAGAGTAGCAAACGAGCATGCAAACCACCTGATATTAAGTTGTCGCAGCCCATAGACATCCACGTACAACCACAGACACGACCAAAATCCTATCTGGACTCGAACGTAGAAACGTAATTGCTGATACGTAGATTGCTATTCTTGAGGACTAAGATGGTCGCCTCGCTTCAAAATGTAGCCGGAAACCGCATCTCTGCAACGGAAACACAAGTAATGCTTTACTGGTATCTCTCCGGTAGAACTATTCCCACCTTTGAATTAGCGACAAACGCCACGTATGGCAGTGACCACTTAACATCAGGTGGACTGCTTGCGACTGGTGTAATGAGAACCGGTCATAATAATATTATTATACGCTAACGAAGTTTCCGTGCCCGCTGACACTGATTATGCAAACTGCAGAGACTCGCAAATTGCAGTTTCTCGTACTCAATCTGATTCCGGATTTCCGCTTGCAACCGTTGTCTACATCGTTCTATCAACATCTGCGTAACTTGACACGCGCACTTATGTATGGCGAGTGAGATAAAGTTTTGTTTTTTATTTAAGGCCGTTTTCAACCAACCCTTATATGGTTTAATCCGAGAATAAATTGCAATGTATTTCAAAACTATGTTATACTTCCATTTTAACATTTTAATTGTGGCTCTTGTATGTTAAATCGGTTCAGCGTTGCGGGAGGCGGCACTAAACTGGATCTTATTTCTCTAAACTGAAGATGCGCCGACAACTTACTCAAATATTATATTTTTAGCATCTGTGTATCATGTATGTAATGTCCGTCCCCAGTCTTGTGGCGCCAAAGTAAACAAACTTTTGTTCGGTCGTAATCCATACAGATTTGTACCTACAACAAAGGTGTGTACAATTCCTTCTGTGGACTTCATTTGTGTTTTAGTTAATTTACAATAAGGATCAATATAACAAGTACCCTACAATACAGATTAAAAAGTTTATCTGCAATGGCGGACAACGACTAGTTGTTATGTACAAGTTTGAACACTTATAATTTAACATTATAATGCTATTTAGCAAGTTCAATTAATACAATCAATAAATGGTGTCAGGTATAATATGTACACAAGAAATTGATTAATAATTTTCATTATTTTTGTTAAATCAAAACCATAATTCACATTAAGACGGCATTGTGTGGACGAATTACCGAAATATGACTTTAAAGAGTAATATTTATTATCCAAGATAAGGTAATATAATTATTATTTTATTTTTATTTTTGTTATTTAACCTAAAAGAGTTTAATACGCCATCACAATTAAGTATAGTTTAAATTAAAAAGGTCTATTGATATTTATTAACTGCTATAGCAAACTACAACGCTTTATTTAATAGTTAAATAAGAAAAAAATATATTGCACTGTAAAAAAAGCGTGGGGTGCATGGTGTCAATAGATTTTACGCTTTTTTTTTACATCGCAATATTTTTTTAGTAGGATTTTGTATAAAAGAGTATTTTTTTAGAATTTTTTACATATTATTGCAATGTCATCCATCCTTGATACGTGTGCAAAGTTTCCAATTAACCAGTCTTATCGTAACCAAAGAATCCGTTAAATACATACATACAACCCAAGCTAATAAAAGCGTGTTAAAAATAATGTAGTATCTTTATTTAATAGTTAAACAAATAAAATTCATGCTATATATTTATATACCATAAACACGAGCAAAATAATATAGAGCATTTAGACACATTTGAGCATGGTCTGAAGGTACAATGTCGGCAAATTTTAGTGAAATAACTCAAACCTGTTGCAAACATAAGGTGATTGCACACCTAACGATTCTTGGAATCATTCTGCTAAAATATAGTTCTTACCGTCCTTACTGTCGGCTTGTATATTTTTATGTGAGAAACGTAACAAACAGGCATTAAACAAACCTCCTAATAGTTAAAGTAATAATAATAAGTAATATAAAGTTAGTGCCGCTCATGGGCATTGATATAAAACCTTCAGCAGGACACCAACAGGAAATGCTCTCTGAGGTCAAAGTTGGTCGCCTCCCTGATAAGTATTGCCGGACCTCTCCAACCAAACACAAGAATTGTCCCACAGTGGATTATGAGGGCAGCGATGGTACCGCCCCGATCGAACTACAACCAAATACTTTTACCACCATTACATAGTTATAATGATAACTCTTTGAATCCATTTATCAACATTACAAGGCAGGGCAATACTGGTATAAAATAATGAACAGTTTTAATAATATCATAGAGTTGTGTAAAACATATTTTAGATGTATGGCAGATCGGATCGGAGTATGCCCTTCTATTGATAGCTCCGTAACGATAAAGCAACCGATCACATTAAATGCCATAATAACAATACCAAATAGAGAACAAGCTTTTAAAACTATGACATATTGTACAGACAACTCTTTGTTTAAGAGTTATTTTAGATAATATTAATATAGTAAAACGCAATGATAGCGTATTGATAAACACCCAGCTTTTTAAGAAATGGGGAAAGGGGAGAGATTCTTAATTTACAGAGTAAATCGTAGCAGTGGGAAAATAATGAGTTAATAATTAATTACAACGGATCTAAGTGCGCCTTTATAATAGTAGCTCTTTATAGATAAATCTACGTCAGATAAAATGCCGTAGTAACAATACAACACAAAGTATAAGCTTGCATTGTTATTATAGTGATATTGTAGAGACTGTTGCAAGCACAACTTGATTGCACACCAAAAATTCTCCGAATTGTGCATTGCTAAAATGTATCCTGAGCGACCGTGACAATTGGGATAGGTTGCTCTTTGAATGTGATAATTTTGACCCTAATGAAATTAGTACAGCTATGATGCCATAACCACACTGCGTAAAAGTGTTTGTAGATGTACTAATTTATATAATGTATATTGTGAGCGCAATTTATTTGAATAAGTAACACAATCATAAGATGATTGCACACCTGACGATTCGTGGAATCACGCGCCGCTAAAGGTGAGTTCTGAGCGGCCGTGACTGTCAGCTTGATTTGCCCTTCTAATGAGAATTCGATATCGACAAATATTGTTAATATAAAATACCATAGACTTCAAAATAATGTAAAAATTTATTGAGCCACATTAAAGGTATTATCGGCATTACATCTTAGATTTTTTCATTTTAAGAATCAAACATACGTATAGGCCACTATGTTCTCTATGTCTATGTTCTATGTCTAATGTCTATCTATGTTAAGTACTCGCTGGATGTACATCCAAATACAATCTCAAACAGGACTGAAATCTTATCTGAGGTCGTATTTACTCACCCACACTTATAAGTTTATTCGGCAACAAAGCCTCTACAACCCAAATTACAGGGCAGGTTGTGAAGTTAGCGATGATATCTAGTTCTTGTATGGGCGCTATTTTTGAATAATTTAAATAAAATGAAACTTTAATAACATCTGCATAGAGTAACACCAAAATAAATTCATGAGCAAAGAAAAATATTATACGACACAATTTTATAACATATAGTGTTGATTAACAATTTGTAAGAACTATTGTTTTAAAGCACATTATGTATCCGAATTATTGTTTGAACTATGTAAATATAAATAAACTTAGTATATATATAAATTAAAATGTATGTGACATAATTGATAATTGGCTTGTAAGGGAATATAATTGTAAGACAGAATAATAAATATTATTAGGTAGCTATTTACAATAATCTATGATTCACCCGCTGTAACTATAACAAGTTCTGTTGTATATATTTTATATATACTTGTAAATAATATGTATATTTATCTATATATCTAAAGAATAAAAGAATTATAGGTTAAAAGTGTACAAATCAAAAATACAAGTTTCATCTTACAAGTAAATGAAGGCTTTCAAAGGTGTTTTACAATTATGTGATTAGGGTTTCACAATGTAACTCAAGTTTTCAACCTCAGATGCATGTTGGCCGAGCTAGCCTTAGGCCACGTTGAACATAATCTGGAACAACATTCCTAGATAATTTAAAAAATAAAATGTATTGTACTTTTATTGCTGTATTCATCTTTATTTTCATTAGTATATCAGCAACTTACTGTAAGAATAAGGCTTATAAGCAATTTACAATAGTAATAAGGTATTGAAGCCTATTTGTTTGTATTGTTTTAACATGAAAAATAATGATTTAATTTCATTTTAACGTTGTATATTAAAATGTTGTGTACTTACCTTGCCTTTGGTTATTTTATAGGCTATCTATCATCATGATATAATATCTTAAAATTGAGCAATAGTCAACTTTAATATTGGATACTAAATACGTATTTATAGCAATTTATAGCAGACATGTAAACTCATATTTCGTCTATAAGGACACACCTTTGACTTTATTAAACTAGCGACCCGGCCCAGCTTCGCTCGGATAATAGAGTTTATATTTACTTATTATATTAATATTTACATTATTTTTCTTACATATATGCATCCAATCATTACCTAATTGCAAAAACTAACAATTAGAAACATCTATTTCGAACTTAACTATTTAATTTCTCGCCCAATTTACAAAAAAAAACTTAACTTATTACGCACCAAAACTTTCCTCAGGGATCACTCTACCTGTTATTGAAAACTGTGAGACAATCCGTCTAGTACTTTTTGAGTTTATCACGAACAGACAGACAAACGCGACGGGAGACTTTGGTTTATAATATTTAGAGATACCTAGGAGACTAGAAAGAATATAAAAGCTAAAAATGTTCTCATCTTTATTAATCTCGCCCCGTGGGGAGATGTGCGTATCTCCAGATATCTCTGTAAACATCGTGCGTCTTAACTCACGCCGGAGAAGCATATCTGATCTGGTTTCAAAACACGCT
>DWON01010522.1:0-10720 GCA_018251015.1 Phocides pigmalion okeechobee
GCTCCAAACGTTTGGCCTAGGCTGTACTGATGCTTTGGATGTGAATAGAAGTTTAGACTAAAAAAAAACTTAGATAAGTAACTCGACGTACTCGACGACGTAGACCTTTAGAGAGAGTATTGAGGACAAAAGAAGACATCATTCTATTGCTGAGACTTACGTCTTGATTGGCTTCCGTCGCAACAGCGAATAATGGCCTTCCTAAAATATAACTGATGAAGGATCAATATTAGCTTAATGCTTTAATTATTATGTACCATAATTATCTAAAACAGTCCTGGCGGGTCGCCATCACGTACGATACGTAGGCGTACAACGGCAGCAAAAATCTTGTGAATTACATCATTGACTTTTGTATATTTACGTCTACACATATATACATTACTGTCAAAGCTTACCAGAATCATCTAGTGTTTAGCTTTATTGCGAAAGTCTTCATTTACAATAACCATCTGTTATAACCAGCTGAAATAAGTCCATTTAAGAGACTCATCGATATTAATGGATATGATATGGATGGATACTTGTTACGTTAAACGAAAAAAAATGACGTGAATATTGTTTCAATTACGGGTTACTCTGGAGGTACCCTACATCCTCAAGTCAGCGGATATGGAGCGATAGATATGTATATTATATAGTCAAAGTCAAAATCTCGCTGTCATTTTTATCGAAGGTATAGGTTCACCTGACGGGAGAGGAGAGTGCGCGCGGCCGACGTCTGCGACACGAGCCCGCCGCACCCCTCGTGTAGTCGCGCTCCGCGTCTGTTCAAAGGCGACATGTTTCAAACAAACAAATACATCGGCCTAGCTTACATTTTCTTGAAGGCCATGCATTCGGTAAGTAACGGTATCTTCAGATTGAGGCTAAGACTGATCAGTGTGTTTAGTAACAAATACGTAAAGCAGTTTTGTAACTTTCCCCCATCACAATACTGCTTTACTTGTATTCAACGCATGACTAGGACATATAAACATTATCTGTAACTTTCGCTATGTAAGTACCCAGACTTACCAGCGCCGGGGGAGCTGCAGACAGCGAGCGCCGCTCCGCGCTGCTGCTCTGACTTCACCGCGCTGTTTGACCAGTACATATTCATTATTTGTCCACATCGTTTCACATTTAAATTCACAATACAAAGATTTGTATTACTACTGCATTTCGATTCGATTTCAATTATTTTCGAGTGTTCAGAGTTTTTCCACCAGTAGTAACCCTTATTATCTGGCTCTAAAAAATAATCTAAATCCCGTTTTATGCGGAATATATGCTTGACTCTATTGGACCGAAGTTCACAAATTAAAATAAATTTGTATCCGATTAAAGCGGTACCTGTCAGACCCAATTGCAAATATAAATCATTCTCAAATTCAATTAAACACACCCAAAATCATAAAAATCGGTCTAACTGTTTAGGAGTTCAGTGTCTTACATGTGGATAGGTTAAATATAAATTTATATAAAGTCATTCAGGCGTAAAGACATAAAAAATAACTTTAAAAAATCAGAAATGATCAAATCAAAATTTTGTTTGTATTTCATCTGTACATGTGTATAACATACACAAAATTTTAAGGCTTTCGTTCAAAATATTAGAAGGAAATCGACTGACAGATCGATAGAGAGAAGAAAAAGTTACTTGAAACCCTAACAAAAGGACCTCCAAAGGAGATGAGGGGATAAAGGAAATGGTTTGCAGCATTTGAATTATTGGATGAGAATATAATATATTAGAAAATCTGACTGTTACCCATAAATTAAACCTTTGTTCTCTTCAATCTTCATATTTTAGGCAAAAGATAGGATTTAGAATTGTCTAGTTAATAATACTATGTCATATTTTAGTTCAAACATAAAATAAATATCACGGTACTCATGTCACCGTCACTTTCTCTATTTTTTTCTCTCAGGTCAAGAATAGTAAACAAAGCACACCATGAAGTTTTCTCCATCTACACCATGAATTATATTTTTGGTACAGATTTATTATAGGTATTAATAGCGTTACTAGAGTTTTAGCCGTTCTGTATAATAATTTCATGTATAAATATAGATTATCTTCACTATGATGGATAAATGATTAATTATTATAGGCATTTAGTTTATGTAAAATACACAATTATATTAAAAAGAGAAAAAATGTCTCGAGCGCAGAGCGCATAAAAATATGTACTTGTCAGTAATAATTTTAGATTTGTAAATTGTAATATTTTGGACGGCTGTTTTGTAGGATTCACTTGGATATCACACTTTTTAAAAAAAATTGATTTCGTTTGTCATGTTTAGTTATGCATACTACTAATCATTGTCAGGATCCTCCGGTGGCTGGAAATTAAGTTACACCTATTTATTAATCCATAAATTATCTATTAATTAATAGAAGTGAAGGTTTAATTGTTATTCCTAATCTTAATCATACTTATCATAAGGAAAATTATTAGGAACCAAAAAAGTTAATGTGCACCTTTTTTTTCGTAAATTTATCGAAGTAGAATACGCGAACGAGTACTAATTTTAATAAGTCAGTGCCGCTCATGGACATTGATAGCCAAAATCATAATTGTGTAAAAGCTATTATCAACTGTTGCAAACCGTTTATTCAAAATCTACAATATTTTGTTCCCTTAGGAAACTTTTTTTTCAATCATTCAAGCCGTTAATGACTCAACTACATTATTACGGAACGGTTTGTAAGAACAAAGTTTTGCATAAATACATTTATGGTTTCAGGTACACCTCCCCGACCATAAAATATATGACACAATGGGTCGCAGCATAGAGCATGTCGTGATCAAAAGGTCTTTTATGTTTCCACACTAGGATTGAAATGTTTTTAATAAAATATGAACAATAGTAAAAACATTCATTAAATCCAAGACGGAAGTTAGTCAATTGGATATAAATTAATGAGGCCAATGCGGTTAAACGTATTAGGCAGCCGCGGCGATCTCGAGCAGGCTGGTATAGCAGCCGGCGGAGAGGCACACCAGCCCCACCAGCACGATGAACACGTCGCGCAGCAGCCGGTAGCGGCACGGCCCGTAGCGGTCGGGGTACCATATGCACGCGTCCATAACGCCCGGGAACACCATTGCCAGCAGCGACAGGCACAGGGCGCCAAACAGCGCGATGAAAGGGCCCAGGTGCGGCACAGCCACCGCCAGCAGCCCTGCAAGCCGCGTTACCACATTACTCCAATGTACCCTGGAGAAAGCCCAGTTGTTGTTGATGTTGTTGTTGTTATACATTTGTTGAATATAAAAATATTGTAGCCGTAGGTAATGCATTTATTATTTACTTTATTGATATCTTTCCAAAAAAGGTGATTTTAATTCCGCCTGAATTAATCTTTTACATCTTGTAATTCATTAAAATAAGATGACAAATAAATGAATAAAAAAAGTAAGTTCCAAACAGAAGTAATTAATATTAAAACTAAATGTATGAGTCAGATAATATGAAAGTATATGTCGCCCTAAAAAGTGTGCTTTGATTTTGTAGAAAAAGTGTTATTTAAGTGATAAACACATAGCGCAGACCCGTTCATATTTGTTTGTTACTTTAGTATGTGTAATATATAATAATTATTATGCCAACGGCCACAAAGCGTAGGAAGTTGTGACAACACTGGCGGTGGTGGTCATCGAACCAGGCATTACATGGTATGACGACGAGCAGCACGCGCAGCAAGTAATCGCAGGCGCACAGGCGCGCCGCCCCGATGCTTTTCTTCAATTTCCGCCAAATAATGTTGTAAGCTACGAAGTTTTGTAGCGGGAAGGTAAGGAAGATGGCTAGTGCGAAGATGATTTTTGCCGCTTGGGCCTTTCTGAAAAGTCAACGACTAGGATTGATTTTATTATTATAAGTTTCTACCCAAATAAGTACAAAAATAAAGTATCTCCAAAATTGAAATCTCAAAATGTAACCTTACTTTTGTTCTTGCGGCAAGTTAAGCGTTAAAGAAGCCTTTATATTGTCTCCATACTTTAAATATCCGAACACGCCAACAATCAAGTACAATGACATTATAATGAGCATGCCTATGTTAAATAAGCCAAACAAACCGACAAATTTTTTGGGTTCTTCCATGTTGTACTCCAAGGCCAAAACCTGCAAAAAATACCATACATACATGTTACATACACTTGCATGGATGCACTTCGTATATCCCTCGATGTTGTTGTATTAGATATCTACCTGTTAAATATCTTAAACTTCTTAATGGTGACCACAATTATGCTTCTGTATGTTTTATGAAATGATCACTCCCTACACATCCACACATCACACAATCGAACGTTACAAAAATATATTACGTATTTTTATATGAATAATGATATCGAACTAACCACTCCGACCGCTTCTAGGGCGAATAGAGCTATACCAATGAAAATAGGAATCTCTTGGTAACTTTTTATTTGAAGTTTTTCATCTTCAAGTGTCACGTCATCTTCAATCAAATAGAAGAATACAAGAAGAAGGCCAAACAGCGTGACTACATTGGAAATAGAAGAAAGCGGCGTCATCAGCTTCAGGTCCTTAACCAAGCTGAGGACTGCGAGCGGCCCGAACAGAATGCAGAGATGCATGCGCAACGTCAACTCTTGACCGTAGAAATCACATACCTGCACACATGTTCCTAATATTATTTGAGTCTAAAAAATGTCTGTGATGTAAGACATATAACAGGTTCATACAACCTGCTTGATATTTTCGGCGACAAACACGAAGTAAATGCAGCAGATGCCGACCTGCCACATGATGAGCGTAAAATCGACAAAATAGTAGAGCACTGGTGCGGCCCAGCGTAGGCACGGCGGTCCGTCCTGTAGCGCCAGCCGCATGGACTTGGGGTAGGCCATGTAGCCACGCCGCCAACGCTTGCACAGCTGGTACTGCGCCGCGATCTGTGCCGCATTCAACACCCTTCACAGTTCGTCATCTGTAATGCTTGTGACACTCGTCGTTAGTTCATACGATCGTAAAAATGAATAAACTAGCGACGTATGGGTGTGACATGTTCCAACGCCTTCATTTACATATACATAAAATGAACTTCAGTCGGCTTTACGTTAGAGAATATCCTCTCGATCACTCAGCTACGCGACAACCACCAACCATAATGTTTATCATCACCACTTAACATCATCCAGGGCAGCCAAAACCACTTTCAACACCACTACTGAAATTTTATGGAAATGTAAAGTTTCATCCAGATATTCGAGTAAATTTTTGAGAAACGAATTAATGCGTCCACTCCAAGATGGCGACAAATAAGATGAGGATTTATTTAAATGTTGTATTTACGCACCAACAATTGTATGCAGTAGGTAGCAAAAAATCCGATGAGCACGATGCCGACGATACTGAAGAGAATGCCCATACGGCTGACGGCGTCGGGCATGGCCAGCACGCCCGCTCCCACGCTGCCCTTCAGCAGGTGGATCATCGTGTCCGAGTACCTGCAACCACACCGGCTCACGTCACATCGCGCGTACTGTGCCTACTTATACTTTACTGTGACAACACTAGCAAGCACTCACGATGTCGGTTTTTCCACCTTGCGGTGTGAGTGGGGGTCGAAAGACTCTTCATCTTCTCCTGCAACAGACCACCGTGCAGTGTGAGTGAAGCCGCTGAAGCACTCTAGTCAGCATAGGCGGCGGTGTTTTTCGCACAATACTGGTTATGAATATCATATCAGAAGGGAGTCTCACCCGCCTGAGATACTGTCCGGTCGCAGGTGTATATTATACTATAATGGATTTAAATTATCATTTATTTCCATCACAAATTTAATCTATTTACCTCACCAACTCTCCCGCGTAGGTCTACATCTAAAATATCTAGCTTTATATCTAGAGATACGTCTGTGGGTCTGTATGAATTGTATTTTTATGGTAATTCAATGTTGATTAAAGTAATTAAGGTCTCGCATGGTCTCTCATGTTTATTTCTTAGCGACTTAAAGAACAAAAACACCACCCGTAGACTTTTACAAGAATTCGCGTACCACCGGTGATGGTGTCCACGATACCGGCCATAAACTCGTATATGAACATGGCACTTGGGGTGCGGGTGATCACACTTTTCGACGAAACCACTGTTCTTAATAAAATAAAAAATCTGGGTACTATTATATTTTGATATCGACGTTAAGCTTTGACATTTGGTGTTTATTTATTGCATTATCGATGACATGACTGTCATTTACAATAATGCTATACAAATGAGAACGAGATGCCAGATAATGGACATAGATATATGTAGATGCATCACTTCGCAGGAATCACTTAAATATTATAATAAGACATGCTAAAATCAACACTTTTGTACACAATTAAATACCCTATAAGTGAGAAATATTAATTATGACGAATATAACAAAACTATTTACAACAGAAAAATATTAAAAAAAAGTAATATTGTTTTCGTGTGGACTTATTAACGCCTTATTTCATTGTTTGCGTTCTTACCGCAATTACCTTAACTTGTTTAATCGCTATCACAATGAAACGTTTGAGTGTGACCGTTGAGTTACCCCTCGACAGTTAGCGTTATTGTTAACAAATATTTTATAACAACATTAAAGACCATCAAAATGCATTGGTTTTATAAATATTGTAACTTTGACATTTTTTTTTATTCTCATATATACAACGATGAAAATCTTAAAACTAATTAAAATAAAAACCTAACCTAAATAATCTAAAGGGAGTCCGTGCCCATGCGGCATGGTTCCAAGAACACTAGCTGCATTCCCGCGCTGGATGCAATCGCAATTCTCTGCGCGAGATATGAGCCAGCCCTCTTGTCACCGGCAGCGTCAATCAAACGTGGTACTACTTGTTTGAACAATTTTTTGGCACGCGTACCCCACGGACCAAAGGTTTCAAAGCCAAGCGGAACAAATACGTAGTCACTGCTTAGTGAGACATATTTAATTCAATGCTGATTAAAGTAATTAAGGTCTCGCATGGTCACGCATGGTCTCGCATGGTCTCTCATGTTTATTTCTTAGCGACTTAAAGAACAAAATCACCACCCGTAGACTTTTACAAGAATTCGCTGTTACAATTACTGTTATAAATATTTACTTTGATAGTTTCAATATTAACTTACACCGGTTTGACACGTACAGGATTCCCGGTTCAATTCTTGGTCAGGCAAATACTTAATTATCAATTTAGATTTCTATTCCGGATTTGTATAGTCGTGTGCTTATCTACATATGTTCGTTCGTAAGGGCTTAAATTTTTAGGTTTTCCATTTTTTATGTGATGAAATTAATTACATTTCATGTATCCGTCTATCTTTGATTCATAACATAATAGAAAATTGTATGTGATCGTTGTGAACGTACAGACACAAGTTGCATCGAAGTACTGGTTTTATAATCAATCATAAATATCCAAACTTCACAAATATATTTGAAAGGGTAATAGAAAATCTATTAATAACCATGAACATAAAATATA
Source organism: Phocides pigmalion okeechobee (assembly GCA_018251015.1). Classification (NCBI taxonomy): domain Eukaryota; kingdom Metazoa; phylum Arthropoda; class Insecta; order Lepidoptera; family Hesperiidae; genus Phocides; species Phocides pigmalion. The sequence goes on from DWON01010522.1 coordinate 7,485, forward strand.
ATATTCGACTTAAAATTAATGGTAACAGTTAACAACGGTATTTTCAAGATTATTTTTTAAAATAAATTTTTTTAACATTACTTCGTGCTTTTAATATTTAATAGTGATTCCATTCGGTTACGCTCAGATTAGTAAGTGTTAAAAAGATCTTGGAGAATAATGAGTAACCGTTAATCTAAGTTCCCAAATTGATGTTGACTTGATTTCTTGCAAATATAGTATCTTGTTCCATTTAATTTTTTCAATGGATTTAAATTTAGTACGCATATAACAAACTTAAACAAATATCGTTAAACTTTCGCAGTGACGAACTCTTTCTAAAAGCATAGCGCTCCTCACGTCGACAAAACGCTTTTCTGCGATCGTCTCAGTCGTACGATATGCTGTACTCATCAATTTATTTATTTAAGAGTAAAACGAGTATTACGAGTAAAAGTAAGCAAGCTTGCAGTAAGTAAGCACTTGTAAGCTGCAGATAACTTGGGACAGCTCTCTGAATTAAATGGTGTGATGTCACGCGCTTTCAACATTTCTTAGTAATATCTTGCCTGCAGCACGACTTTGTCTAAAAGATCGTCTCCGTGAACGTTTAAATGTCTACCAATTGCTCATTAGTCGTAGTCATATATTTTTATGTTATAATCCACGCTATGTAAAAACATTAAAAATAAACATGTGGCATATTCAAGAATATTTTTGTTTGAAAGTTACATTTTACTTTGATGCAGTTTCTGTGTTCCATCAATCTGTCCTTAATTCTCTGTACATCGTCCGAACGTTGTTGATTTCTTAAACTATGTATTATTTTAATATGGAAAATCGACGTAAGATGCGCGCGACGCGCTTCCCGTAGACGCCAACCGCCCCGCCGCCGCTCGACGCCTGCCCCCGCCCTCGCTCGCCGCCACGCAGTGCGCCGCGGCGCCGCCGGCCGTCTGTCTGTCTCGCGCGAGCCGTCCGAACCGCGCCCGAGCCGTACCCGAGCCGTACCCGAGCCGCTGCACGTGTACTCGCTCGTGGCGTAATACAAGGTACTGATGTATAACAAGAAACTGAAATAATAAGAGTCACTTATAAATCTTCCGAATTTATGTTGTGAATTTTGATTCTATAAACAACTATTCATATTGATGAAAAATGGTAGGACTCATTATGATCCTGAATCCTGCCAATGTTTCTCACGGCTTTCTTGAGTTGCTCTAGTTTGATGACAGCCGGAAAGTGTTTAAAGTGGGTTTTTACATAATTTGAAATTTTTCAATATGTGATGGTGGCTTTGTTTGGATAATGAGATATTTTCTCATACAAGTGCCCGAAGTGAAAGTTTTCGATAAGTGCAAGTATGTATATATATACATTAGTTAACATAATATTTTTTAGCCATAACATAGTCTTTTGTGGAAACAGGAGAAGATCGGCAATCATTCAGCAGACTATAGAGAGAACTATATATCTGTCCTTAAACTTAAGCTACGTGAATGATGTCGTAACATTAAATTTCGTAGATGAAAAAAGCTTACCGACATAGCTCTCATAATTAGCAGGCTGAAGTGGCAGTGGGCCGGCCGCCATTATTTAAAGTTAAATATATTCAAACTAATTGATACTTTTTGTAGTTAATAATCACAATGTGTCTTTTACATACAAAATGACGGAACTTTTACGTTGTAATGTAAAAGTTCCGTCATTTTGATTGTGGTTACACTAAAAGTGTTACGTGAGCACGCCTCGACGGCGACGCGGTAACAAACTTTAGGTAGGTATTTCTTACTACGTCGGCATGGTAGTGACGAGTGACGATGACCCATGTAATAAAAGTTGGCCATAGTGGCCATGGCGATTTATTCAACGGAGAAAATTTTGTTACTTACAATACCAAATAACTTTGCGCAACATAAAACAAACAAATTTATTCTTTGCAATAAATGTCCGTGTGAACATCTATGATCATTTAATATCAAGACGGTGCTGCTGGAGATCGAGCTATAGGTACATGCGTTGCTTCCACAAAGGTGAAATTGAGACGTCTTATAACACCGCTGTCTCTGCACACTCTGAAATTTCTTACCAATATTTGCTGTAGGGCAGGAGTATATTCTCGTTGTTTTACGACAACGTTCAATGTTTCTCATATATATATATATATATATACATACATTCATACATACATATATACATACCTACATACATACATATATACCTACGCGAGTTAAAATAGGGGTTAATTAGTTTAAAGGCTAAGTCTGTATCTTTATGTCCCATCGTACCCCTCAAACACGATCGATTTAAATTAAATTAGACCTTTTTTTTTTACTTAACTTTTGATACAATGTTTAATTTAAAATTTCCTCAAAATTATCAGTCTCCTTCCAATTTACATGAATAAGGATTCTCCTGACATAATTGATATTCATTGCTTTGTTAACCAGTAGTCGCAGCCAGAGCGAGCTGCACAATATCAATATCTCCTTCACAACTTACAGTATTTCTAGTGTTTAAGCTTATTTACTTTTGGCAAATGGAGATCTCCCTCCAGGCCTGTTCTCGTTGCCTGGGGAGCGGCCGTACTCCGATAGTCTAATTTCGGAGTTTGTATATATGCAAGATATTTAGCAAACTTCGATAGCGTGATTCAGGATCGTGTGGCGCCATCTGTAGTCGAGTAGTCGAAAGTCGCCACGGATTCAATAGTCAAAAGTCTGCATAATTAGAAAGTCATACAGATGTACCTTGATCTTGATGGTTTAAAGATACGTGGTGTGCGGAAACGTAGGTGCTGGCTACATAATTATAATAATGGTTACCATCTTAAACTTTAGGAGTAGCAACGTACGTCTTCATAAATTACTTCAGTTCAACTTCTGAAATTGGATATGACGTCCATGTGCTACAACGATTAATGTAGCCTGCACGCTTGTTTGCTACTCGTCTAAAAGTCATATTTTCTTAACTGTGAAAAAAAACAAATGAAATATTCGCTGCTAACTGTAAACTGAAATTTTATCTGATGCCGTAAGTATATACTATGTTTCATCTAAGTACTAATATAGTCATCTCGTTTCTAAGTATGGCTGTCAATAAAGACCATATTAAAGACCAATGATGTTCTCAATAAAGTAATGTCATGGCGAATATGTCGATGTTAGACCATTGGTATAAATTGTTGTCCCTGTAGCGCGGGACCAGAATAGCGCTACGGTATCTCCTGCCTGTCGTAAGAGGCGACTAAAAGGAGG
>DWON01010523.1:0-10718 GCA_018251015.1 Phocides pigmalion okeechobee
GTGTATAACACCTATTTATCAGTTTTAAAATTACAGAGCAATTATACAAGAACTGATTTTGAAAACTTTAAATGACTTTCCTGTAAAATATAGTTTATTCGCGTTGTGGCACTTTTGTTTTGAAGTAGCGATATATACAAATAGTAAAGTGATCGCTGTGTATATACCGAAAATATATAAGAACATCTGTAGATATTATAGTCTTTATTGAACAGAAAACTAATATAACACCATTATATTTCAATCGGTGTATACATAGAAAGTAATGACAATTTAAAAGTTATGGCTTATATAACGTCGTCTTATGTCAATCAGTCTATACGTGAAAAAGTCTAAAAGTTACGACTGTGCATAAATGAGAACTTTTTGCTATTAGAATATCTGAAAATAGCCGAAAATTAAAACCAACGTGAATAAGTTGCGAACAGCAGCTAGATGTGCATATCATTTTATGATGATGATTTAAAACTAATTTTATCACGGAAAATGTGTATAAATTGTACTATGTACCGGATATATACAAGTATAACGGGTTTGTTTTGCCGTGACCACAGGCCATGCAACTGGTTCGAAGTATCGGCAATCAAAAATCATTATTATGAGTACCCAGATAGTAAAATAGTAAAATATATTTATAAATACTAGTGGGCCCAACAGACGTCTTGGTCTGAACAAAAATCCGCAATTCACTGTTTTGCAAAACCTATGCCTGGCTTTACGGAACTTAAGCTATCACCCGTAGATGTTAGCTTTGCATCATTGCAGCACCATCTATCGGGTTCTATTGTGAATCTAAGCTATTCTTGGATCCACCTTTAGACTTAGACACTAAGAATTTCATTAAAATCGGTCTATTTGCTTGGGAGGAATTCAGTAACATACACACGCACTGAAGAATCATATATATATAAAGATATCTTCAGATAGGCTGATTTTATTACATAAAAAACTACTTAATATATTAAGTACGTAAGTTTATCTAATGCGAGACGCAGGCTTCCCTGTGCCTGACACCAGCTCATAAAAATCTTCGTGGAACCCAACCGTATGGTACTGCCATCCGCTGAAATCAATGGCGTATGCATCTTTGATAAGGTCAATGATATCTACCGTCGGTTTATGGATCTACGCTTGAAATTTTTTGCTAAATATTACTTTATAGAATTCACGATTTTAAACTAATATCATCACGGAATCTATACGTTGTTATATAACCGGTACTCACGAATATCGGCAATTAAAAAGCCTTAATCGTGAGCACTCGTTATTTTACATAATTTATAGAATTCGTTATTTTTTTAGGCTTTTTTTGTTAAATTGTTGCATGCCTTGTAGGATTTAGGGCAAGGCTTTTTTGCGGGGGCACATAAGGGCACGCAGTGCCCCGAAAAAAATTTGGAAAATATCGAAATATTGCCACAAAAACTGAATAAAAACTAAAGATGAAACAAAATGAAAAATGACGAATAACAAAATAATTTTGGTTCTTTTTTAACTCAAAACACAGTGGGAAGGGTACAAAAAATTATGGACTCACAACTTTTGAGAATTAGCATGCCCTCAAAACAGAAGTGACAAAAGGCCTGAATAAGAGTATTACAATAAGACCAATATGTAATAAGAGTATCCATAAATCAAGATAAGACCAATATGTAAAACCTTTTCAAGCTAATAGAAACTACTAATCTATTCTATTTCAAAAAACTGTTTATAATTATCAAGCGGTCCATTTGACTTTAAATAAGTAGTGTAATTAATAAGTTTTGCTTACGTATTAAAACTAGCTGTACCCAGTCATGTGATTAAGTCTAGTTGATTATACAATCCTAAATCGTTTAACACTTACATATTCGCGCTTACATATTCAATCGGGTCAGCCTTGCAAGAGGCGGCACTAAACTGGAGCTGTATTCTCTAGACTGAAGATGTGCCGACAATTCACTGAGATATTGCAAACGTAAACTTCGCCCGCAGTCCTGTAGCGCCGACGTAAACACGGAATTTTTGTTCGCCCGTAATCCATACAGATTTGTAAGTACAAAACATGATTTATATAATGCTATTCTTTGTTATAAATAAAAAGAAATATATTCATTATCTATATAAAATGTATTATCACAAGACAAAATTCGATGTCATGTTCATATAGGAACAGAAAACACAAATAATAAATACATTATAGTTGCCGAAGATTGAGGTCCCATCCGCGTCAACTGGATTCGTGGCAGTTTTGCACAGTCCTGTTTGCGCGTTCATTTCTTCCACCAACGTGCAAGATGTGGAATAAACCTACTCCTGAGGAATGACTTGAACGCTATGGGGTCTTCAAAAATAGTTCAAAGTTCTCCTGCCAAGCCTTCCCCTGGTGATGCAAATGCCCAGGCAACGGTGACTGCTTTCCATCAGGTAGCCTGACCGCCTTTTCGTTAGGCTAATATATGTATAAAAAGTACCTAATTATAATAATAAACTACCCATAACTAAAAAGTTGGTTAGCTACAACTTCGTAACAAATTACATATGTCCTTAAGTTTTAATCACTGAACAACAGATGAACACATACAAAATTTAATCCCATCAAAACTGTTATTACGGACTATAAGTGTTGTCATTACCTTTTAATATTTATTTTCTCTTACGTGTCTGTAACAGGTATGTCTAAATACGCAATAATAATAGCATCGTTACATCTTCCTGGCAACATTTTCTTTAAATTGGCGACATTACATCCATTATGAAAAGAATTTCGTCTATAACAATTATGATACCTTAATTTAGTTGAAAGGGCGATCAGGCGTTCCTATTGAGATGATTTCGAAGCAAAATTGGCAATTTGCAGTACAGTAAAATAATAACGTTAAAAATGTAAGACATTATAGGTGCGAAGTGCGTGTTAGACGCACGGTGACGGGTCCCGTAACAGAACAATAGTCAAAGAAACGAATGCCCCATAAACGGTTACATAGACAGAGTAAAATAAAGAAGTTATTTCAGAAACTGCATAGCATATAAAAAATAAAATCAATTTTCGATAAAAGTAGTTTTCTAGTTTAAATGATTCTTTTTATTCCAGTTCCCCATAATACAAAAGATACAGGGTAAGAAAATAGTTTTATGTACCTCTATATCTCTATATCTGATTGATCTATTCATTGACTGAATATGTGTACATACCTATGTATTTTACAATGGATTTTGACATGTACGGAGCGTCATCTGTAATTAACTTATTTTTAATATGTCACAAAATTATTATTTAAGGGTCCATAGAACATACTCCATATTTAAAACTTTGTCTATGTACCTATTGCCGTGTTCAAGTAAAATGGCTGAACATACAGGCAAAAGGACATTATGAATTTATGAGTTTTGGTCCACGGATTCCTTAAAATTAGATCTTCGTAATATTTGTTTAAAAATATAAATACTTCTATGCTGAATTTAAAATAAATATGATATTTGCAAGGAATACACGTCACGCATAATGTTATCGACGAACGCACATATAAATCCCTTAAGAAAATCTCATAATACGATCGCTTCGTTTGAGCCTTTAACACTAATAACATATATACTTCTCAATAACATATCGCTTCTTTGCTTCAATAACGAGTTATCTCAAAAAACACAATTTTACAGTAGAGCATTTTTTTACTTACAAAAAAATATTTTACTTAATTGTTATTTTTTTAACGTTTATTGTAGATTACGTACAAAAATTTAACACCTTAGCTATCTCAAATCAAACACGGAGATTTCAATTATCAAATAAAATAAAAAACTTGAGGTTTCAAACTTGTCACGTTATTCATGCAAAGAAGCGATATATTCGAGACCTATTAATTGGACCGTAGAAGTAATAGCAGCACAAGAAGTTACTAAGGATACCTGTATATCGCAACGACGTATTAATTTGGAATGCAGTCATCAATGACGTAGCAAGAGAGTCGTATCGCGTTATCGTTTATTCGAGGCGGAGTGGCGCGCGCGGCGGCCGACTGTCGGCAGTTGTGAGCCGACCGCCGCCGCGTAACCACCTACCATCGCTACCACCGTAGCTTCGCGACACGAGCTTGTCATTACACTTGACAATGGCCTACACCTGGGATAACAGAGTCGCCTTCGTCGTGAGATATCTGTACGGTAAGTAGTTTATAGCTTTTTACATTACATAGATGTTCATGCAAGACAATAAGCTCTACTTTCATCAAAGGATCTATTGAGGATGATCCTGTGACTGCATCGTTTTGTTTTCGTCGATTTTTTTTAATTATGTTCTAGAAATCTATAGGGATTTTAAAGATAGCATAGTGTTTTGTTATATTATGTTCAAGTAACCGCGTTTTGGGGATTTTTCATAGACAACATCTCAGGATTTTAAAAAACGTTCGTATAACGAACTTTCGTTAATGAAGACAAGCCTGAAACATTTTTCAGAAACGATAAACTTCCCAACGAAATTTTATTCTCTATGTAATCTGCTTGAGGACTCGCCCCTCAAGAAAATGTTTATAAAATTCTTTCTTAGAAAAAAAAACAAATTTGCGATCAAAATCTCCTCTTCTATAAAAGAATTCTCCTCTTCTGAAGAATTCCCCAATTGTTTCTTGCTAATCATTTTACTTTTTGATTTTCCAGTTTAAATCTGTCAGTACGTCAATTATATTACACCTTATGTCATATACAATTTCTTAATCGAGCTTGCTTTCCAGCTAATGGTAAATGGTCGACACTGCTCCATAAAATCTAAAATTCCACATATGATTAGAGCAGGTCCTATCTGAACTCGATAAAAGATTGTTGCCACTTCCCTATAGTTGTTGGTGAAATGTTCAAGCAAAGCGATTATCTTAGTCCTCATGAGTATTAATATATCAGTGTACGGATTCAAGTAAGACTTCAGTTCTGTTTGAAGTTGGATGTGAATTTTCATTAGCTGCATCAAGTGTCCTGTATGCTCGTTTACTACCCCTCTCACATAAAACGTACTACTACTGGTTGTCGGCTTATCTCACAAGCAAAGCGACCATCCTAATCTAGAATAGCAATGCCTTTATTTACGGCCTCAGATAGGACTACGGTTCTGTTTGGAGTTGAATATCCACGAGCTGTAATTACTACTCAAACTTATGTACTCTGTATACCCGTTTGTTACTCTTCTCACGCAAAAATATTATACTGCTAGTTCCCGGCTTCACTTTCAAGCAAGGCGACCATCTTATTCCTAAGGAGTAGCAACGTCTCTACGAACGACTCCCGGATTTCAGTGCTTGAGGAAGAATGTCGATGTCAATGGATTGTAGCAACCACTTAATATCCTTGTATATTTTACTGTGTAGAGAGATTTTATCCGCCGACTTTTTTCTCCCGGTCAACCTTAGCCACCATGGCTCTCACAGCCGATGGACTAATTTACGTTATACCCTTGACATTTATTTACTGTATGTAAAATATCTTACAATAAATATTTGAATTTGAATTTACTATATACACCGGGTGCTCACGAATAACGTTTTTTTTTATTGCCGATATGTATTGAAAAAATTCGTTAACCGTGAGTACTCGGTACTTATACTAAAATTTATGAATTCCGCGATAATATAGAAGCCTTATATTATTGCTAGGCACTCTTCTTTCATATAAAATACTTTCAGTGAATTCAAGATTTTCAATGCTTCATTTTGAAGAGTATATTTATTATTTATTCCAAATACTGATACTTACTTTGAAAGTCACAACTCATCGCTCGGTTCCACTCAACTTTAATTGTCTCAGTAACAAGTACCATCGCAAAGCAAATAAATTTGAAATTCAGTAGCCTGAATTAAAAATTGAGACTGCCCTTGGTCGTGACATTTCACTGGGGATTTGGCCAGACATTAAATATTATTCTACCACCTTTTTGTAGGTAGTAGAACCTGTACCGTATGGGGAATGAACCATCGCTATATATTTTTAGCGTAAAGCAATTATTGCCTTTTCACTTAATGTCAAATTGACATTTAAACTGTCAATGTGCACTCATTTTTGGAGATTCGCGCCTCACGGTCGTCTACCTTAAAGAAGACTACGTCCACCAGAGCTCTTAGGGAGGGCTTTTTCCAACCACCTGAGAATTTGTTGATAGTTATTTCTTCTATGATCCCCTGCTAAATAGCTGGACTGTAAGTCGCAGTAAGACGGATATGCCCGCTTGAAAAAATGCGCGGATAAAAATTCTCGAGTCTTATTTCTCCATGCAGGCGCGGTCTTTCCACAAGACTGCAGCCTAGAACGACTCATGGTATTAAACTCTGGTGAATTGTATTTAGTGAAGTAGTTAAGAGAACACATGATCTTCCACGCTAGGGTTCTGGAGTTAGAACCCCTAGTTAACATGTATTTTTTCGAAGTTCACTTTCACTTTATTTAACGGTAAAAATGATAATAGGTGTTTGAATTTTACCAATATACATGTTGTCAGCGTCGTGAATATGACCTATATCTTCGTATTTCAAAAGGTGACATGTTTCCAGAAATGGAACAGTAATGGTGGATGATAAAATTTGGAACGTCAATTTGACATTAAAAGTTGTCAATTTAAAAAGAAAAGCTGTCAATTTTGTCTGACATTTACGTTGACTGTTCCTTGTTACGTCATTAGTTAGTAGGGACAGCGGAAGTTAGGAAAAAAGAGACAGGACCTGGCAATTAAATTTGACCATAAATAATGCAGATATACATAGAGCCGGATACGATATATTATGTTGGTGATTAAAAGGTTATTGGGGCATTAGGTCTACTGTCTGTGGTTGCACCATTGGACTTGAACCAAACAGTTTATTTATATTAAACGACTAGCAATGCCCATTGCTTCGATTATTTTAGTTGTATTTGGTTTGAGTATACGGATTAAAGTATGACTATGTGCATAAATAGACTATGTGCAATAGAAAGAAGAACCAATGTACCATATATAGAAGATAAATAAAATTGTCTGATTATGACCATATTTTGGAAAACCATTAAAATTATAAAATATAATAAGTAAAAGGTGACAGTCTGAATGTTGTGATGCATAAATGCTTAATTAATTAGTAATTCTGTACTTTTCGAGTTAAAACGTCCATAAAGGCAAATTATATGATTGAACATATTGGTATATCATTGTGCCTTGAAATATGCATCTACGTACTAGAAATGAACAATAGATACAGTTCAGGCGCATACTTTAAAAAAAAACTTAATTCACTATAATTAAATAAGTAAAATACGATAATTTAATATAAAAATATGTTATATAATGTGCGAATTATCGGTGCATCTCCAGTGCAGAGAAAACAGGTCCAGTTTAGTGCCGCCTCCCGCAATCTTGACTCAATATGAACGCTGCAGTCAGAGTTAACATCACGAGGCTCGCACGTGTCTACTGTATATTCATTATCGTAAAATAAACAGTATGGTAATTAAACGAAATGCTAAAACCAAGCAATATTTTTAATATCAATTAGCAATAGAAAAATAATTTTAAAAAATATACATAAATAAACTATATATTTGACATTCACATTATAGAAGGACTTTCTAATTTGCCAAAACAAATTGTGAAGAATTGTTTAAATATCCACAAAACTACTTTAGACTTTATCTAACAGAAGTGTTCGTGGAATTATTTAATTATAAAAAAGCAAAATAAACATTAATGACTCGTTTCAAATGCTATTACATTGCAGAGTTATTTTCTTTTAAGATAAAACAGTGTATAGTTACGACACCTGTTAGTATTTTATATACGTTATATATCGATCGGAGGAGATCGAAAGAATTTTGTCTACAAGTCTAAAACAATGAAATATCACATTAATTATTTTATTTAATGTTTCTGCCCCGCCAGAACTCTTCATCTACTGTTAGGGAAGCTCACGATGCTAATGAGTTTTTACTCGAGCGTCGTAGAAATCTGTTACATTTTGATTTTTTTATATCTCAGAAAAAATATAATTTATCCCTTATTTGTGGGGAAATGCCTGTAAATCTAAAAAAAAAATCTATGGAAATACTCGCGCGTCAGGTATTGTCAGTGATGTAGTTCTACATTAGTTATTTATTGTAGCACGGCCAGAACTCTTCATGTAGCCAGTGGGTATTTGTCGCTGTTTCTTCATTACTGTAATCAATCACGGGCATTGTCACTACGTATTTAAACGTTATCTAAAATTAACTCTATAATCGCCTCGCAAACTAAGAGCATCTACCAACTGCTTGCAATAACACGTTAATTTTTTGTTATTGTTCCGGATAAATGATCAAATTGGATAATTAACTAAGATTTTAGTTATGGATGAAATATAAACATCTATTTTAATTTTAATTACATAATATTTTATGAAAATAGTCTGAATTTCTATTAATATGGCCAATCCATAGTTTACGTATAATAATAAAAAAATCTTAAATTCCTACAATTTATATTTTCAATTGTAAATACACGTAAATAATATTTTTGATGATAGGTACTGCTTTTGTACTAACTCTTAAAGTTTTACTTCGTATTAAAAATTATCACTGTTAACATAAATACATTTGATGGTTATGTATAAAATTTTAAATCCAATGAAAATAAAGTCATTAATCCATTGATAGCTGAGGTTCTAGTTAATTCGAGGCATTAATTAGTCACCAAAATATCTAAATACCTAGACGAGGTAATAAATGAAATGATAAACATTTTTGGCATCGCGGCATAATAGCTTCCGTAATTAATCTATTTACATCTATCAGGTTATTACTACTTTTTTAAATTTGGACACAGAAACAACACCTAACGAGTGTATAAAAGGATTGAGCAAAATTTTTTTTCGATGGCATCCCGGCCTTTTGGCCACTTTGCCAATGACAAGCAGACGTAAAAACCGGGAAATTCAGATTAAAAAAAAAGGATCGGAAATTTGGAAAACGAGAAAGGTCAGAGAGTTTAGTGCAGAATGAAATATTTAAGATAAATATAATCATTAAATCAGTTATAATCTTATGAACTTGTATTTTATATTATTTTTTTATTGGAATCAGCAATCATGCGCACACGCCAGCTACTGTCAAATTCTTCAAACTCAAACGACTAAATCCTGTCTGACGTCGAGAATAGATGCTTTGCTACTCTTGAGTACTAAGATGCTTGTAAGTATAACCGGTAGTTGCAACATAACATTAACCGGGTTACAAATATAACAACTTTAACATTAGTTTGTCAAAAAAGTTCTTGCCACTTTTGACATCTGTGTCTTTGGTCGACTCTGAGAAAGATAGGAACAATGGTTAACCAATTGATTGCTAAATGTATTTTATTATTGAGATGATATATAAATACGATTGGTCCAAAACTATTAATATGCTCAAAACTGTTTCGATACTAATATGCATCTAAATATGAAGAGTGACCCTCGCACAGCAGTAAGACATAAAAAGAGTTACAAAGATAAATAATAATATTTATTATCCCTAAAATATATGTTAAAATATAGAATTTCATTAGACCAATGAATCATAATTTGAAGAAATTTATCTAAGCAACCATATATCTAGTCAATTCATAAATCTTCGAGACTAAATTGACAGTCACAAGTCAAGTTAGATTAAATTCTATAGAAATTGACAGTGAAAACTGTCAGTTTAGTTTTAGATTTGTAGGTAGACTATAGTTCTATTTTTATAGTTCCGTCATAGACAATAGTTGACATTGAAGAGCGTCTGATTGGCAAAGACCGATACCAATCGTATATAAATCCCTGTCGGAAAATTTGCGTGGATGTTTATTCGTTAATTATCTGTGGATTGTGGATCGGAGCTGATTGCTTGCGAAAGGCTGTCTTGGCTTTGGTCGCGACTAATGGCTAGTGTATTGTTTACCGGCGGCCAAGTGGCAACGTTCTAATTTGTCCGTTGCGACACGGGCGCTCACATTGCTACAATTTTTCAGCAACAATGCCGCCATTACTAATTGCTGTCGTGTACGCCAAAATTCGATGATTATATCATGATGATTCATTGTTAAACAATTTAAAATAAGTGACATATAAAAAATCGCAAGTCAAACTCAATCATCTAACTTTATCCTGCAAATAAAATTTGATTTAAACGTCTATTACAGTTTAAAACAGATATTTTAAATAGGTTGATAAAGTTTAACACTTTGAATGCGGAGTTCATATATTAGATCGGGTCAGAGTTGCGGGAGGCGGCACTAAGTTAGAATATATTTGTCTAGACTGAACATGCGCCGACAATTCACTGTAATAATGTATTTTTAGCTTCTATGTATTATCTACGAATAAACAGACGTAAAGTTCGCCCCCAGTCTTGTAGCACCGACGTAAACACAGCACTTTTGTTCGCCCGTAATTCATACAGATTTGTACGTACAACACAAGTCGCAAGTCGTATACAAGTCGCAAGCGTTGTACGCCGCAGGGAAAGTGTTAAAATATCGTGTTAAACATTATGCAGACATGTTTACTTATTTTCAACAAATTAACTACTCTTTGTACGCAATTAAATGTGCAAACAGTTTCAAAAAGTAGTTAGTGCAGTCCTTTTTAATGTCCCAGTGGGTGTTGCCTCAAAACTCGCGAAACCTTGGAACATGTAGAGTTGGTATCTTTTTTTTATAATGAGAGAGTAAGAAACGGGCATGCAGGCCACCTGATGGTAAGTGGTCACTGCAGCCCATGGACAACCACGTC
>DWON01010524.1:0-10718 GCA_018251015.1 Phocides pigmalion okeechobee
ATTTACTATCTATTAGTAAATATTTATCTGTCCGTCTGTCCGACAATACCGATGCGATGGAACGAGTCATAGGTTATCTGGTCAATTCGGGTCAATGAGACTGCTCCACACTCACTCATTGGACGTACGCTCCGATTATTTTTTCTCACAATCAATGCTCATTAAATTGTGTTTTTTCATTCAAGCACTCTCGTATGAGGTCACGCTGCGTTTTAGAGATGAGTCAATATTAGTTTTGCTGTCAGTAATTTGAGTCAGAAAATGAACGCTTTTGACGCCGCCTGTGCTAAATAATACCAGGTTTGAAGGTGGGAGAACTATAGTTCCACCGGGGAGATACCACCGCGGCCCTCATAATCCAGCAGCCTTCGTAATAAGCCTGGGGTACGGGATTCGATGTTCTGGCTCGTACATGATTTTTCGAAGTATTTCACATTTTACAATGAAGCTTGCTTACTTTGGTAGAAGGGTGAGGTTACCGGCTCACTTACAAATGACGTAACTTAGTCCTCAGGAGTGGTAATACATCAATGATTGATTTCAAGTGGAACTCTTGTTTTTTATGGACTTGGTTACAGATCGTCATTGGGGGCAGCGACCATTTTCTTTCAAGTGTACTGGATTTTCGTTTGCTACTTCCATTTTATATAAAAATATATATTACTAGTTTTAATGGTGACGGAAAACGTCGTGAGGAAACCTACATGCCTGAAAGTTCCCCATATATTTCTCATAGGTAAGGTGGCAAAATGCGGACTGAAAGACTACATCCACCTATGAGAATAGTCTGCTCTGAGATATGTAAGTTTACTCGCGATTCCTTACCGTTAAAGCAAGTAATAAATAATTTTGAAATACACACATAACTTAGAAAAATCTATGGTGTGTCGATTCTAACGCTGGACTTTCCTTATGAGAAGCCGCAATCTTACCACTAAGTTTTTACTGCTTATGGATTATTCAAATCCTATTTCTAATTTTGTTTCATTATAAGGTATTTACATACACTGAATAAATGTCAGAGATACAATGTATAATCAGTTTATCGACTTTGAGCGCCCTGGTGACTGAATTTGACAGGAGAAAAAGCCGGCGAAAAAACTCTTAGCACCCTTATTAATTCTTTGATGTTGATGATAAAATACACATTACATCATATTACAACATTAGGCAAAATAGTGAAGACGTGAAACAATTAATTGTGTGTAAAAACCCTGTACAGGCATATGCACACAATTTCGAATAAATCAAATTAAATCAAATCAAATCGTTTATTGTGGAGTATCTTTGTAAGATGGAAAAAAATTTTAGCAGTCCTTCATATTTCTGCCACAAACGGGCATACAATACATATAAAGGGAATTTGTGATTTTAATATTAACATTTAAATTATCAAGTAAAATTATCAATCAAATCATCAATCAATTCATTAAATATAGAGAACCAATAAAAATACAAATACAATTTCAAAATTAAATGTATGATAATAATGTCAATTGAAGATTAATATTTAAATAAAACCATTGCATAGGAAATACAAATAGCCGAGCGAGATTGGCTCAATCTTTCTTACCATTTAAATGATCGTTGTTACTAAAATATGTTTTTCAGCATAAGATCAATTTTGTAGTTTTTTCTTAATGTAAAGTAAGGATTGAGACTTATCTGGAGTTTGATTATAAAATTTCACAGACATCCCAAGAAATGAAAGGCTTGTTTTTTAAAGCTTACACTTCGGAACTAAAAGCTTGTAGCCATGTCCCAGAAGAAACAGCTTGGACTACGAAAATCTAGACGGGTAACAAATGTGTGTTTTTTTTATTTGAAGTCAAGTGAAGATGTCGATTTCCATAAATTTTTCTCTAAGATATTCTTTACAACCTTGTAGATGGTGTAAGCGGCCCTCTTTTGTAAAATAAAAATATTGTTGATATTAATCGCATTGCGTCGCAATAAAATAATATTATTTTTAATATCAAGCTTAGTTATAAATTTATCAATGTATAATTTCGCAATCTATCACATGTCACTTCAAATCATGCGCCATTACTTTGATATTCAAATTGATGTAGTGTTTATCTGTGTTAGCGTAATAGTTTTCACTGTCGATACTTTTCTACTGTCACTGATCACCGAATCACTTATGCGGAGTCATTGGCTATTAATTATTTTCTAAGTGCTCATTAATGTAGCTTTCTACTGTCCGAATTTGAGGCATAAACGTTGCGTAATTATGCGTCATTGAATGATGACTTCATTTCTACTCAAATTTGTTTTTTGCCACATAGTTTGTCCTATTGTGAAATGTTGCATACATTGTCCTTAGAACGTATCCCTGTTGATTCATATTCTGAATTCCATGGATTAAAAGAACGCGTATTTATTTTTTAAAATTTCTTTTTTCTTTTTTTATTATTTAAATTAAAATAACTTGACAAACATAAAGACGGAAGGGAGATGATGCCACCTGATGAAAAGCAGTCACCGTCGCCTATGGACATTTGCAACGGAAAGTTCGCCAATGCATTGCCGGCTTTGAAGGAGAAGCCTCTTCACTCCTTTCTGGAAGAACCATGTCAAAGGGTTCAGAAAATAGCTCAAGAGATTTCGTTCCACATCATGAGCCTCCGTGGACAAAATCTATTTATATTTATACTTAAAAACCTGTGGTCGTATCTATTGACGTCGCATTTATTTTGTATACAAAAAGTTGAAATCGATAATTCTGTGATATCTGTTGCTTTATTGAATATTTTTATATGAAGTCAGATAAATACTTACAATTTTTTTTACTGATCTAAAGTCAGAATAAAAACAGTTCAAGGAAGTACCACTGATGTACCACTGATGTGTAAAAGTTTAGAATATAGAAATTCTTCTATACAAAAGTTCAATAGAAAATTAACTTCAAGTTGAACTCCTGTTCTATCTAAAGTAACCACTTGCAGTAGTGACCACTTACATCTGGTAGCATGCATACTAATTTGTTTCATTAATTGCAAACAAAACTTTACCATTGTAACCTCAATATCGATATCAAACTAAACACATGTGCGTCACATCCCTAAATCAAAGAAATGTCAGACTGACGAGGTCTCTGCAGGCGCAGGGCTGAGGTACTCATCGGTAAGCTATATAAATAAATAAATCAATATATACATACATAGAATGTACATTTATGTTATGAAATAGTAGACGACTATTTCTTTTCCAATGAAATTATAATAACTATTGATCATAAAGTCTGTCTGCTGTTTAGTGTCATCTATCATATATCTGTCAGACATCTGTAACATAATATGTGTGTGTGTGTGTTTACGATATTTGTTATATGTCATGTCTGAAATATTATTTTAAAGTAATATTGTTTCGGCATTTTTTTTGCTAACATTGCAAATTGGTCCCTTGGTTCGTGTACACAGCTAAACTGCGGTAGCAGAAGAAACTTTTGACACATGTTAATGGTAGATTAATCTATCTACCTCTTTTTTTGGTTCTATATGAGGCGACCATCTTAAGCCTCAGGAGTAACAAGATAACATACGTACGGTCTCAGATAAGATTCAATGGTGCTTGATTATTTCATAAGACCGCAAGTAGATGTCCATGGACTACAGCCAATACTTAACATAACGTGACCTGCTTACTCATTTCCTCTTCTCACAAAAAGTTTAATTGTTTTTTCATATCATACCATATAAAATGCGGTTCTAAAGAGAAGTTCTTTTTTCATATCCGCCAACCCTATTCCGCAAGTAAAACGGTAAATACACAGTGAGCTTAAGGTTTTTCCTTTCAGATCGAGTGTTTGCATTGCTGCCTAGCAGATAGCAGGAGGCTTAACGCGTGGCTCGGAATTAATGTGCCGCATTCCGTTGCTATAGCGACTGACGCTTGTCCGGTATCGTTGGTTTTGTGCAAGGAAGATGTTGTTGCTATGGCGAAAAACCTGTCAAAGGTGACCGATGTCCTGAGAGCGATCTGGGTTATATGAGAAATTTCATTCAGTTGAATCTCAGTATCATAATCAGCTATGCTCGGTATTTCGTTACCTGATAAAGTTCGTAATGACGAGATCGGTAAACGTCAAAACATACATAGCTCTCAAAATTTGCAGGCTGAAGTGGCAGTGAGCTAGCCCAAAGGACGGACAACCAATGGGGTAGAAAGATCCTCGAGACGTGACCACGTCTAGGCAAAAGGAGCACAGGGCGTCCCCCAACCAGGTGGGCCGATGGCCTGAAAAGAGTCGGTCAGAGTGGCGGCACCTGCGGGAGTAGCAAACAAGCATGCAAACCATCTGATGTTAAATAGTCGCAGTCCACAGACATGCACGTAAACCAAAAACACGACCGAAATCTTATCTGAGCTCGAACGTAGATACATTGCTACTCCTGAGGACTAAGATGGTTGCCTCGCTTCAAACTATAGCCGGTAACCACATCTCTCCAACCGAAACACAAGTAATGCTTTACCGCAGATTATGAGAGCGGCGATGGTACTTCCCCGGTCGAACATAGTTCTTCCACCTTTCCAACCACTAAGAAAAAAGTACGAAAATTTTTCATTTCAATATTATATAATAAAATATTTCACCCAAAAATTATTTATATAAAGTATAAGCGTTTAAGTGGTTAGCAAAAATATTTTAATTATAAGTATTAGAGCTTGACAATACTTACTCTCGTATATAAAAGTGAAAGAAGTCCATTCGTTTATTTGTTTCATGCACAAGCTACTGATTTAATCTACGTCACATTTTGTTGGCAGAATACCTGTAGTTCTGGTCTCGTTATAGGCTATGTATCGTTCTATTAGGTCAAATGTGGTGGACTGTGGTCTTCTCATTGCGAGGTCCAACAATGGGAGACTAATGAATTAAAGAATAAGGTAAAAATAGATGAGGTGTTCCTATCTCTGGAGTCATTCTGCACAGGATTAGCACCTTTAAAAGAAATTTTATGAATAGATTAATCTAGTACCCAATTAGTCGTTGGCTATCTTAAGGGCCTGCCGTGTGGACGCGGAAACGCGCGTAATACGACCTCGCTGGTCATCTTTCATCAGATAGCTATGTAAGGCTGTGTTCACACGACGCAACTAAAAGCCTTAAAAATTATTATTTGACTCCTCTCATATTTACCTCCTGGTACCACGGTTTTCTCTATAATCTGGCACTCTGACTCTTATGTGCAATTTGCAAGGTGAGGTTGACGAATCTCTTGTTTTATCAGCATTGGGGATGGTAATTTAAAAACGTAATGACTATTTTAGACCTTTGGAATATCGACCCTTTTATATCCATCCATCCATCATCCTTTAGCCTTTATGTGTCCACTCCTGGACATAGGCCTCCCGTAGATGTCGCCACTCACACCAGTTCTATGTTTTCTGCATCCAGGGGGTGCCCGTTATCCTTATCAGATCATGGGTCAACCTGTTGGAGAACGCTCTTTGTGACTCTTGGCCAGACGTGGTCGCCACTCGAGGACCTTTTTGACCCTTCGGTTGTCCGTCCTTCGAGCGATACGACCTAACCTGTCCACTACCACTACACGCTGGTATAGCTCAAATAGATCTTCGGCCCTGTTTGAGGGCACATATTGGTCCTGTTAGAGTTGTCTACATGTATATTTCGCTGGCATACACTATGACGTCACGCTACGTATTCACTTCTTAAAGTCACACTACGCGCAACTTCTTGAAGTCACATTCCACATGCACTATTTGAAGACACACTACGCATTGACTTTTTGTAGTCATATTACGCAGTGACGTATTGAAATCTCACTACGCATTGACTTTTTAAAGTCATACTACGTATTGACTACTTGAAGTCACACTACGTTTTAACTGTTTGTGAGTTTTAACTTTGTGAGCGTCAAACTTTAGGCCAGCTATGTGCAGTCTACCCTAATTGCCTGTTACTGACTGCGCGGTGGCATTCAGTACGTACGTACTATTTACAGTGTATCCGAAGCTTAAATCCCTTAATTTGTTTACACTTCGTTATAATGGAATTATTTCAATGTTTTATTAATATTTCAAACAAATAATTATAAATCTAACATGGAGTACCTTATAACTAATTATGAAAAGCCTAACCTAAATAATCTAAACAGACTCTGCGTTCTTGCAGCATCAGATCAAGAACTCCGGCCGCACTCCCGCTCTTTTAATAGTTTTTTTACATTGTAAGTAATATTTTTTCATAAATGAAATCCTAAACTGATTTGAAAGTAATATCATTGCGGGATTAATACATTTTTTTAGCTTGGCTTATATGTATAATGGAATCTTTGAGCATAATTTTCACCAATTTCCAGATGTGTGATTAATTTGAAACTTTGCACACGTATCAAGGACCGATGACAATGCAATAATATGAAAAAAATTAAAAATAAAGAATAGTTAAAAAGAATAAAAAGCGTGGGTGCTTTTTCAGTGATCTATTGACACCATGAACCCCACGCTTTTTTACAACGCAATTCGTTTTTCTTATCTATACTTTTTTTAGTTAGATTTTTTATATAAGCGTGTTTTTTAATTTTTTTAACTACTATTTATTTGTATTTTAATGTATTTCCTATAATAGTAGTATTAAACGAGACAAGTGTACAATTGTAAAGACAATATAAGAATAACATTCACAAAATAAATTAATAATTTATCTAAAATCGATACGTGTGTAAAATTACTACTCATGATAGAACTTGCACTTTGTACACCCAGAGACCCAAATTCGCTTATTTGCGACGACAGTGTGACTTAAAACCTCGATGTTATAGGAGACTGTTAAACTAGTGATGGATTCTAACTTTTTATAACACGTAATACTGTTAGAGCATATTTTAAGTAAACTAATATTGCAACGATTCATAAAGATATTGTATTCAAACTACATAAAATATTTAAAGGTGGGAGAACTATAGTTTGACCGGGGAGGTACCACCGCCGCCATAATCCACCGTAAAGCATTACTTGTGTTTCAATTGGAAGTGCGGTTGCCTGTTACACTTTGAAGCGAGGCGACCTCAGTTCTCAGGAGTAGCAACGTAACTACGTTCGAGCTCGGATAGGATTTCGGTCGTGTTTGTGGTTACACGTGGATGTCTATGGGATGTGACTTAGCATTAGATGGTTTGCATGCTCGTTTGCACTCTTCTCACATAAAAAGTCATTACCTAGTTACAAGAACTAACGATTAGAAACATCTATTTGGAAGGACGACTGATCCTTTATATTAAATTTAACACCTATGATATGCACCAAAACCTTCCTCAGGAATCACTCTACCTGTTATTGAAAACTGTGAGAAGATTTTATCATGGACAGACAGACAGACGCGACGGGGGACTTTGTTTTATATCTACACAAGAGATAAACAAGATTTTGCTAGATTTCCCTAAAACATGGCCAAAATCGTAATCACCTGTCCAAGGCAATGTTTTATGTTATAAGGTCGCCATGGTCTAACAAGCATAGACAAAAGAAGCACCGACGAATTGTCTATTGCTGTTCAGTAGCCATGGATTTTATTTATCTTTTCTCTATGGTTTTCCTCCCGTAGATGTCAATTTTACAATAAGTTTCATTACATATGATTTGAAATAAATATCAACGCGGAATTTAGGCAGTTTAGAATGCACTGGGTACACGATTAATAATCTAATTGATGATATTTTGAAAACTCCGAGCATTATTATGTCTCTCTTTATAGAGTTTAAAGAAAAGTTTAGCCGTGACCACGACCCATGCAACCGGTTAAATATCGGTAATTAGAGTTAATCGTGAGTACGCGTTATATAGTAAAGCGTAATAAATCATACTTTTTACTTCAAAATGTATTCTATTTCGTCCACCTTGTTATTTACCTTATTTAACAAAATAAATGAATATGAATATGAATACTCTTTATGTATATAATATTTATCTATAAAAAGAATAAAAAATCATTTTATTTTCTGTCTTTAAAGATGGCATTTGCAAAATACATTTCTTAGTACTTACTTACGCTATATAAAGTACCTGTTTGTGAAATTTCAGGATTCTAGGTTCAGCGGTGTCGACTTTGCTTTGATTTCTGTCTGTCAGTCATCTATTTATAATATACTAGTTTTGCTCGCGACTTCGTTAGCGTTTAATTTATATAGTTCAAAAATAAAAATAGCCTAAGCTACGTACCATTAGCTATCTACCAGGGAAAGTCCCGTCAAATCGGTTCAGTCGTCCAGAGATTAGTCGAAACGAACAGACAAACGGACAGATATTATTTTGATATATGTAACCTGTATGCATACATATGCATTTAGTAAAAAGCGATTATTTTAGTACCAATCAATACCTACTCGCTAAAACTAACAATTACAAACTAAGTCGAGCATCTTAGTCCTCAAGAGTAGGTACGCATCCGCGTCCATCCTTAAATAGACCTTCTGTTCTGTTTGAGATTGGACGTGGTTGTCCATGGGCTTCAGTGACCACTTAACATCATGGCCTGCATGGTCGTTTCTTACTCTTTCATAAAAAAAGTAAATATAAACTCCATTACCCGAGCGAACCCGGGTCGCTAGCATATTAATAAACACGTTTCTAAAACCAAAAACCGTGTACGTACGTCTTTTATTTTTCTCTAAATAGGCTGTAATTTGGCAGGTGGTAAATGACCGTCACGGCAACTGTGAAAAATAGATGGTACCATCTTATTACCCAACGGTAAAATTACTGTTAATGCACAAAGTTGGCGCTGTTGGTTATGGTTGCAGCTTATGCGATGATATAAATGGTTTAACCCCAGGTTTTAATTTGACGGAGCGTATATAAAGGAAAGAAAGGGAAGAAGGAAAGAAGGAAAGAAAAGAAAATAAAAGAAAGAAAGATAGATAGAAGGAAAGGAAAGTAAGAAAAAGAAAGAAAAGAAAACAGAGGAAAGAAAGAAACTAATGAAAAGAAAGAGTGAAAAAGGAAAGAAATCATTTAATCTTCGCGTACAACACAGCAATTATTAATAAATGAACAAAAATAAAAATAAAATCAAAACTAAGGGGATTTAAAGAAAAATAAAAATTAAAACATAAATACAAAACCTTGAAAAAATTATTTCAAAAAAATATGTTTTTGTTTTTACGTTCCTGTGGTTTCTACATTATCAGATCTAAGAATCTGAAATTTATTGGAGATCAACGTTTCTTAATATTTTTCGGGCCCCAGACCTCTAAAACATGAAACAACTTCAAGGACCCGTTATTACAAAAACACAAGATTAAATCTCGGATAATTTATTTTAGTACTGCGAGAAAAAATTAAAAATACTGCATTAAATTTGAAGGTCGGCAATTTTTGCTTAAATAATATTTGGAATGATGTTATTACGTAGTTGTAATCTGTTTCACTCCGCCACACTCAAATTTTAAAGGTGGGAGAACTATAGTTCGTCAGGGCGGTACCACCGCCCTCATTCCGCCGTGAAGCATTACTTGTGTTTCGGTTGGAGAGGTGCGGTTGCCGGCTACACTGAAGCGAGACGACCATCTTAGTTCTCAGGTAGTAACGTAACGTTCGAGCTCAGATAGGATTTCGGTCGTGTTTGTGATTGTAGATTGATGTTTATTGGCTGTAACTACTTAACATCAGGTTTGTAACAACAACACTGCAGCCCATGGACAACCACGTCCAATCTCAAATACAACGGAAGTTCTATTTAAGGATGGACGCGAATGCCTTCCTACTCTTGAGGACTAAGAAGGTCGCCTCCAATAATGTGTGTCCGGCAACTACATCTCCCCAACCGAAACACAACACATGAAGAACATGTTGCTTTAGAGTGGTCTATAAGGGTGGCGGTGGTGCCGCCCTGGGCGAGCTCTGATGGCTCTACCACCTTTAAACATCTTTTCAAAACAGTCAGACGCCAGCCTTAAAAGTACTCGAAAAAGATTGAGATGAAAGTTTTATGAATGGAAAGCCACTTTCTTAGGATTGAAGTTTGGATGTCAATTTTTAATCATACAGTTACATTTATACTAACATTAGCTCTGACCACGATTTTGTCCGCATGTATCTCTAAATATAACAAAGTCCCCCGTCGCGTCTGTCTGTTCATGATAAACTGAAAAAGTACTGGACGGATTTTCTCAGTTTTCAACATCAGGTAGAGTGATTCCTGAGGTTTTGGTGCATGATAAGTTAAGTTTTTTTGTAAATTGGGCGCGAAATGAAATAGTCAAATTCAATATAGTAGTCCAGTAGTTCGAAATAGATGTTTCTAATTGTTAGTTTTTGCAACTAGATAGATATAAATAGTAAAAAATGTAATTTTAGTAAAAAGCGGTAAGGATATTTAATTAATAACTTATTGAAATGAAAATCTTAAAAGTAATTATAATAAAAGCCTAACCTAAACAATCTATAGACAATCCGTGCTCGTGCGGCATTCCAAGAACACTGCTGCATTTCCACGTTGAATAGCAATCGCAATATCTGCGCGAGATATACACCAACCCTCTTGTCAACAGTGCCAATAAACATGGGACTAATTGTTTTAAAAAAATGTTTGGTAAGTGAACCCCACGGACCAAAGGTTTCAAAGCCAAGCGGAACAAATACGTAATCACTGCGTCATCCATCCATCAGCCTTTACGTGCCCCCTGCTGGACACAGGCCTCCCCCAGGTGCCGCCACTCTGACCGGTTCGGTGCTCTCTGCATCCAGCGGTTTCC
>DWON01010525.1:0-10717 GCA_018251015.1 Phocides pigmalion okeechobee
ATAATCCATTCTCTTTGGACTAACTTGTAAAATGCTTCAGGAAGCAACATGAAGCGTCGTGAACATCAGCAGGTTTCAATGATTGGGATGAGTAATGAGCTACGGTGGCAAGGTTGTTGGCAGATCCTTTTTTAATTTACTTAAGACTGGATATGTATAAGCCTTATGATTTAAATAATATCCTCGTGGAATTTACACACATATACATGTGGAGCCGTGACCACGAGCCGTGCAACTATCGGCTATTAAAAATCGTTAATCTTGATACGCGTTGCATAATAATATATAAGGCCGGTATGGAATTATTTTTATTACCTAAATTTATACGAGTGTTAACTCGAAAGCTGTTCTTTACGAAAGTGTGTAGCCACCGAGACTCGTTCCATCTTTTATGATCAGCAAAATTATTACGAGTATTGATTCAAAAGCGTTGTCTTTTCCGAGCTATGTGGCTATCACCACTCGTTCCTACCTTTTACGATGCCATAAATAAATACAAGCGTTAACTGAAGCGTTGTTATTCCCTACGTAAGGCCTCCACCATTAGTCCCACCTGTTATGATGAGCTCAATTAATACGAGGGTTAAGTCGTAACCGTTGTTTTTACGAGTGTCTGTAACCACCGCTTCTCATCCCATCCACGGAACCGCTGTTCCGGAGGTTTCATGATACATCGCTAAAGCATTTTACCAGCTATCACCCGAGAAGAAATGATTGACCAATTTTGCACCTGGCTCGTGGACTACAATGTTTTGTCTATTAGCACCACTATTGAAAAATCTAGGTTGCCTGTGACCATAAAGTAACCGTAATAGACTCCTAATTATCACATTTTGCCACCTTAGATTTATTATTCAAACTCGAAATTTATTTCATTATGAGGTTACTACCTTCAATACGTTTTTCCCCCAACTTTTCTCGCCTAGAACTTGATAATACAATACATTCCAACAAACCTTGCACTTATTTTTACTCTGTATGTATATTTGAAGCAAATCTAGCAAGTAATTAATAAATAATACAAATTTTCGTCTTCTTTGCGACCATATTGCGAATTGTTCATATTGCGGATTGATCATATTACGAATCGGTCATATTGCGGATTGGAAATTATGCGCCTTAACCGTTGTAGGTTAACTTAAGAATTTTATTTAAGGTTCTGTTGGGAGTCTATTTGGTTACTGTGTACACGGGCCTCCGATAGTGTCCCCTTTTCCAATTTAAGTTGATTGTGATTTGCAGTGATTGATATCTTGAAAAAGTACACATATGTATCTTACATTGGTATAATGTAATGTATATTGGCGTAACTAAGTTTTTATAATTTATTCGAGAGATGGCGGTAGAACATCAAAACAAGGTAGCCATTTGCACTGTTTAATAGCACAAAACAAGATGGCGGGGACGTAACCAAACGCCTATACAGACCGCGTCCAAATGACACACATACTTTGACGCAGTATTATGTAACATTTTGACTGCGCTTGGCGCTAAAATTTGTATGAAGTCAGCATGGGGGGGGGGAGCATTATACAGGAGATTTTTTTCTCTAGACCTGTCCATCTGAAACGCGATTAACTTCATCACGGATTATAAGAGTGGCAGTGGTACCTCCCCGTCGAACAGTTCTACCGATTACCATCTCTGAATATATTTGATTACTAACTATTTCTTTCCCCTAGTTACGCTGATGCCTATATGTTTCTTATGGTATGTTATAGTGAAAATTTAAAATTTTTAAACAGTGTGGTTAAATTATGTGGTGCCAATGTCATAAGTAAATGAGAATAATAATAGAACGATTATTTCTGGCTGTGTAATTTTTTTGTAATAAATTTGGAAATTTAGAACAAATGGTCATAATGTGGTAATGGTAATATTGCGAATTACACATACTGTGATTTATAATAAAGGTGAAGGTGGTAGAGCTGTTAGAGCTCGCCTGGATTATTACGTTGGTTCCTGATGAAATTAATGTTGTGATTGTCAACATAATTACTCAAACCTACCTATACCTAATATACCTACATTATTTCAGTGAATTACTTAAATTGGACCGTTAATTCTATGAAAAAAGTTATTTATGTAACATGGAATATCAAAAAACTATTTATAGTAAAAGACTAGCGTAAACAATCTACCGGATTGAATCTGGAACTCTGAACACCTCCATACGGAATTAGGTTACTATGAAAAAAAGTTGTAATGATATGTATTTTATATGACAATCTAGATTGTCTAGAATTTTAACATCACAAGACATAGCATCACATAATTTTAATGCCGCGCCATTTTGATCTGTTGTAAAAATATAATAAAAATTATGATAATTGTGTGTTGATTGTACTTAATGTTTGTTAACAAAGCGCTCACGTATTATAAGTATTGAAGTTTCGAACAAAGTGGTTGTTGAAATTGCATCACAAGACTGACGTTATCTAGGCATTCTTAATGGACACTTTCCGAATACAGTTTTGTAGTTGTTTGTGATAAATTGATAAAGAAATTGCGGGCTTCAAACTAAAAGGGCATACAAAAAATGCGTTTTTTACTGTTATTCTATTCTGTCATTTGCCATAATCTCTGTTTTTTCATTTGTGAACTACTTTTTAAGAACAGTATGAACTTAAAAAGTAGTTCATTAACACTTTCCCCGCGGCGCCGATATTTATGATCAGGTCAGTATTGCGGAAAGCGGTCTTAAACTGGTGCTTATTTGATTAGAAGATACGTTGACAAATTACTGAAATATTGTATTTTTAGCATCTGTGTATCATCTACGAATACACAGACGTAACGTCCGCCACCAGTCTTGTAGCGCCGACGTAAAAACAGCACTTGTTCGCCCGTAATCCATACAGATTTGTCCGTACAACACAGGTGTGTAGGAGCCGCAAACGCGTCGCGCCCAGAATTACACAGCAGTGTTGTAGCCGCAGGGAGAGTATTAAGTAAATGCAAAGAAAGTTATTTGATTTTTAATGTCTCGTAATAAGTAAAGTTTTGCTGTCCCTGTATTGAAGCCCGCCAAATGTAATCAGCTAGGTACAAGTGTGTATTTGATGTGAACTTTGAACAATTATATTATATGCTTGCCATATCCATTTGTTTTTGTTTTCCTTTGAACCAAAACTTCGACGAAATATGTACACGTTTTTCAACTTCAAAATGGTAATCAAATCTATAAGGTTCTTTATGTGACATTTGTACATAAGTTTAATAAGATTTCTTATATTAAGTTGTTTATTGAGTTGAGAAAATTATGTTGTTTAAAACAGTGCCCGTTATGACTTCACAACTTGTCACAGACACTTATCAGTTTAAAATTGACAGTTTCTAGTGCATCTGCTTTGTACAAAAAACTTGAATGTTCTTGGGATTCAGAAGTGGTCTCATTATACATATATTGTAAATAATATATAAATGTGATGTTTCTAATCACATATTTCCGTCAATTATTAAGCGAATTGGTTTATTTTTGATTTGGAAAAGTAATCCTCCGTTTGGTCAGATGTAAATTTGAAAAAAAAAAACCACCGCAAAAGGTGAAACAATGAATGTGACTTTGTTTTGGGGTTCAATTTAAATTACAATTGAGTAATGTATCTATGAATATATTATGATAAAAATAAAAATAATAATTAGACGTAGAAGGAATTCCTGTAGTAGAAATTTCTTTGATGCAGTTATTTTTTTAAAGTAATTAGCCTTACAAAAGGTAGAAGTAGCTCCTGTAGTTGCAATTTCTTAGATAAAGTTGCTTTTTAAATCATCCCAGATAGAACCTGATTTTCAATGTGCCACAAACCACCAAACCAATACTAGCATCATGATAATGCCATTTGACCAATAGCGCTATTGCCGAATTCATGTTTTAGTATACTTATTATAATATAAAAAATATATAATATTTTATTTTCGATGATTATGCTGAGCCCAAAGGTTGACTGGTAGAGAATGCTTTTAGCATTAAGTCCGCCTTTTGTACCACTTTTTGTATTTGATATAATAAAGAATAAATAAATAAATATATTTAATAACAGTAAAAATTTAAACATTCATTGTCCGCTATCATGTATAATAATATATTCTGCTTGTATCACAAATTAAATCGGTTACTCAAAGGTCAATGACATTGTTGTTGATAAAACAATACCACCCTTATACTCTGATAAGACCACAATGATACGTTCCTGTTTAGTAGCTCATAAATACATTTGAAATTAAGACCATTTACAGATATTTATAAGTAGGCAGTGAAAAAATCATTTGAATAAATTAAGAAAAATCTACATTTCAGCAAATGGTTTTTTACTTATTTGCATTGAATTTGTAAATAATTAATGAAATAATACTACAATTAATATTTTTACAATATATCTTTTTACATAATATATGTACAATATCACAACCATTATTAAAACTGATTGAACATTCCTTGCTATATACATCATAATATAAATACTGTTGGTTTGGATTCTCTTTGATTTAAGAAATATGATATCTCTATGAAGGTACTATGGTAGGTACAGAGCTATAGTGAAAAACCTTTTATAGTACTTTTTATTTTATGAAAGTTCCAAAAGAGTACCTGATGGTATGTCATTAGGATTGGACTTCCAAAACAAGTCAGCCGTAGTGTTAAAATCACTAAAGACTAAATCAAAACACCTCATTTATGTAGATCTTCTATGACACCCTTGAAAACTGAATAACAGCAACTGACACTGCTGTTAATAGGTAGAAATTGGTGAATAGTTATGCCTCGAAATTGATACAAAGAGTCCTGCCTTCTCGATTGTTGATGATCGAGGGCCAGCCCTGTTTGCATGCCAAAGTAAGTCTTCCATGCGTCTACTGTTCAAAGTTGTCTTTCATGCTTCTACTGGTAACAGGTTGAATCTTGCCACAATATGCCGAAGCCTAACTTGGATTGTCAGAGTATGCCACAACAAGCCATTTCATTCCACAGTTTTCTTGTGATGGTATCAATGAAATCCGAGTGTTAGGATAAGATTCAAAATAATCTCCTCTAACAAGAATACTTTTGCCATGCCTTGCCCTTAATTTTTTTTAATTTTAAAAGCATATTTACTTAACAAATATCCATGAAGGTGTTTTGCTAGAATCATTGATTTGTATTTTATGGGATTTTATTTTATTTCTTACTGTATCACAAGCATTTAATAGTTCCTTGTCTTTGCTTTTCAAAGCATTAATTCGGACTGAATGTCTGAACTCAACTAATGTTTCTATTAAAGAGTTAGAAATACTATCTTTTGTTGCATCTTGTAACTTCAGTCCAAATTTAGTTAACATATTTGTTATGTATTCTGCGATTAGGATTACCGGCACTGGGTAGTAGTCTGTGCTATTCGCTTTAATTATTCTATTTGTTGTGCTTATTAAATTTAACATAGAATTGATACATGAGGATGTATCAAAATCTTTGGCTAATGACTCAAGGTTTTGTTCCTCCGCTTTCTGTAAAATGTCTAGTAATTTCTCATTATAATCAGCACTACCAGTCTCACTGTTATTGACATAAATGTAAACGTCTTTAAGGAAAAATTTGAACTTGTTCAGCACTTCCTCTGCAGTCATCATTGCTTCCTTGCTGTATTCCATTGTGTATTTATAGTTAGACATTAAACAAGCCATTCT
Source organism: Phocides pigmalion okeechobee (assembly GCA_018251015.1). Lineage (NCBI taxonomy): Eukaryota > Metazoa > Arthropoda > Insecta > Lepidoptera > Hesperiidae > Phocides > Phocides pigmalion. Next base: position 5,665 of record DWON01010525.1, read on the forward strand.
GAACGTGTCAGCACTGTGTGTGTTTAGTAAATCTGGAATAGACACAGTGTTTTGCAGTGACTTGGACATTTTTGTGTCTCCTTTCAAGTTCAAATGACCAACATGTACCCAGTAATTAGCCCATTGTCTTGTGTTGTGGTACGCACATGATTGGGCTTCTTCATTTTCGTGATGTGGAAACTGGAGGTCGATGCCACCTGCATGGAAGTCTATTTGTGAACCAAATACCTTACTGACCATCGCTGAACATTCTATGTGCCACCCTGGCCTGCCTTTACCCCATGAAGCCTCCCAATATGGCTCTCCTGGCTTATAACCCTTCCAAAGTGCAAAATCCATTTTATGTTTTTTTATTTCGTCGTTAGGTTCTCCAACATCTTGCATTCTTTGGAGTTTTCCGTATGAAGGATATTTTGAAGTATCAAAGTATACTGACCCATCTTCAGCTGAGTATGCCATACCAGAATCCATTATCTTTTTTACAAAGTTTTCTATAGTGTTGATATGATCGGATACTCTTGTTACTAACATCGGTTTATCTATGTTGAGATTAGCCATATCGAGCCAAAACTCATGCTCATATTGCTTTGCGACAGTTCGAAAATCCATTTTTATTTCTATACCCTTCTTTATTATTTTATCGTCGATATCCGTAACGCCCATGGCCGTGACGAGTTTGATATTAAAAAATGACCTAAGTATTCTTTGTATAATATCCAGCTTTACGTAGCAACAAGCGTGGCCTATATGAGCCGAGTCGTACACAGTAGGACCGCAAGAATACCACGTAGCGATGTGAGGATCACTCAGAATCACTGGAACCTTCTCTTCGGCAACGCAGTTGTAAATATACACTCCGATAGGATTGCCGTTCGGCATTAGCCATTTTGTCTCTTTGTAAGGTTTTAAACTACACACGTGAGATAGTTTTCTATAAAACAACGGGGAAATACCTCTCATTTCTGTATTAAAACACTTCCTGTTGCTAAGGTCTATGAATGACTCAAGTCAAGTGGTCATAAAATTATAATCAATTATGTTCTTTGGTTTCAAAATCAGTTCATTGTACAGTACAGTAGAATTATTAGAGATAAGTGATAAGGATAACAGCTGACTGACTTATGACAGATGACAGATTAACATAGACTAATAACCAAAATGAAACCAATACTGACTAATCTTGTAAATGTATTAAAGATCGTATCGCAATGCAACTCGTTGCACATAAATATAATTAGTATTTTATCATATTTTTAAAAACTATAGTATAAGTAAACGATACATATGTGTAATTATTTATTGCTATTGATCATAATAGAACGAATTCAATGTCAGTCATTTATTTTAATATATGCGGTTTGTCAAAGATTGGAGTAATATCATATATTCATTATCGTTACAATAGCGTACCTATCTATATTTTTCTATAACTAATGTTTACGGGTGACAGTTAGAAATGTGACTTGTGTCGTATAAGTCAGTGTTTATAAGTAAACGTCAAATATTATCAAAAGCTATATCAGAAGTTATCGAATCAACAAGAACTGAAAATTTATTCTTTTTCCGGGCGGTGAATGCAAATTGTGAGAGAGAATGGTTACGTTTGCCCCAGATGAAGTTGGTTTGGTGGACAAGTCCCCTTGCGCTGGCATACGAGCGGATCTCAAGATGTGTTTATTGAGCAGTAACTGCTGTAAAAAGGTAATTTTTCTGGTTCCCTTACCAACAATTTTTTTTCCTGAAACTAAATTACTAAACGTCTAAAGTCCTCTTATGTGTCAGTAATTATTGCTGGCCGTACGATTTTTTAACCAACTCTTGACCAACTGCGTTGAAACAACAATCTCATTTGAAGTAGGTATCAGGTGCGTTCCTACTCTCAAGTACTGATGGTTGCCTCATATGTAAGTATGCTTGTTATTTTTTATGTTAGAAGATTTGTAACCAAGCTGGCATGTATGCCACCTGATGTTAAGCGATGTCTACAGAACAATGATACATGCAACTTCAAATAAAACACGGCCTAAGTGAGATTGTACACTCATGTGTTGCTATTCTTGATGACTAATATTATTACCTTGCTCGTAAGTGTAGTAGTTAACCAACCTTCTTCAATCTAAACTTGAATTGTTACTTGGTGAATTATGAGGGCAGTGTTGGTGATTGACTCTGGATGGTGCTCTGGAGTACAGAAGTGTCAGTGAATGGACAATTAATCTATTCATAGTGGAACCTCCCACTCCCAGAGCCAGATCAAGCGGCACGCTATAAAAGATATCGCATACAGAGCAAAGAGTTCATTAGGTTTCTATTTGTCAACTGTTAAACATCTCCCTCATTGTTATACTGTCATTATACTCAATTTTGGTATTTGATTAGAACAATTTTGCAGTAATTAGAGTACAGTCTTACATTAAATCTTTGTTGTAATTTATTGTCTTACCTCCTGTTTAAGAGACTATTTCATTTATAATTTTCAGGATAAAAAGACTCCCAGAGAGTGCTTAAAGGAAGGTATAGTTCCAGACGAATGTTTACAGTTACGACAAAGTTTCTTTGAATGTAAGAGATCATTGGTAAGTTTACATTTGTAATTTTCGCATGAACACTTTCCCCGTGGCGTACAACACTGAGATGTATTACTTAGTATTGTGTGGTTGCCGGATACACATTACTGGAGGCGACCATCTTACTCCTTAAGAGCAGGAACGTATCCGCGTCCATCCTTAAATAGAACTTCTGTTCTATTTGAAATTGGACGTGGTTATCCATGGGCTGCAGTGACCACTTAGCACCAGGTGGCCTGCATGCCCATTTCTTACTCTTTCGCAATAAAAAAAATCGTGTTGTTTTCTTATAATAATGTTTAGGTAAATACTCATATCGACATAACAAGGCTGTTGCTCTGCCTACTTATGTCGTTTTAAATAGTACTACTATCTGTATTGCATAAAAGTACAAGAGAGACTTTTATGCAATACATAACATATGCCTGTAAAGAGAGAATATTCATCAAGTAACTTCTAATGGTGAATAGATAACTCAATAACAGTAAATTCTATAAGTCCTAGGTATCCCATTTCCATGTCGATTGCAGAGCTGTCATTCAATTTGCAAACGCACAGGACAAATTACATTTCGACGCTACTCCGATTAATAGGTGTTCAGGATAATAATTTAAAAGCGTTCGAACGAACGAAATAGGGACGGCCTACACTAGCTCTGCTGCTCTACCCAGCGGTACTGTCATGCTCTGCGCGGGGGAGGTGAGAGCGGTAGGGAGATTCGGGCCTCGAGGGATCCCTCTTTACCCGGGCTTTTGCTCGAGGGGGTCGAACGACCCCCCGGTGCGAGAGGCGCGCGGCTCTACGCCGATCATTCGACGTAACACCGATATGTTAATTATAAAAATTAACATAGGGATGTAACGCGGAAAGATCGACTGCCTGCGCGCGCTCTCCGCCGTTTCCGCTGTTTAGCGGTCGGCACGACCTCCGAAGCAAACAAATGTTTGTGAAGTTTAACAACTAGCAATACCCTATTGTGGTCCCGATGGCACGTTTTTCATAACGCGCGGCTAAAAATATTGTTATAAGAAAACACAATACTTACAGTATAAATCTAATTGAACAGTCGTCTTCTGCGGCGGAGCTAGCCTCGTATTATTAACGGTGCAGGATAAGAATGCACCCAGCAGGTTTCTTGTGGCGTTTCTGAACCCCAACGTAAGGGTCCTGGGCCCAGCACTGAGCTGCACGTCACCGAAACCTGCGGCCGGCAGAACTGTATCCCCTTTGAGCCATTGCAGTTTAGGCGTCGGTTCACCTAGATAAAACAGATTCTGTTAACTGAGAGTTCCGCGCTGACCTGAACCGTAAATTATTACTTATGTTACTTTGGGAAAACAATATTATTATACAGTTGTATTTTGTATGTCTCTAATCTAATCCATTAGTACAAGGGATGCTTGAACAAAAACATGGTATTTTAAAATGGTAATCCGCAAAACAAAGTATGTGAATAAAAATAATGATATCAACACTGAGGTAAAAATAGACAGCACTATTGGATTCTTAATGTATGTTTACATGTAAATTCATTTATAACTATTTATATAACATAAACTTTGAAGTTATCCTTAGTAAATATTTATACATGATTAAAAATAAATGCAGCTTTATGTAACGTTCGTTACTATATCAAATAATATAACTAGATTCTGTCCTTACAGTTACATACATACGAGTATATCTATAATAAAAGTTAAAAAAGCGAAAAATAAAACATATGCATGTCAGTTCTTCAATTCGATGTAATCCTTTGTTACATTTATATTTGCGCTTGGATATACACGAACGCTATCTGTTCGTAGCACTGACATACGGATTAAAATATTAAACCATCATAATAGACAAACTTTAACTGTACAATAAAAAATCATGATTCAAGTTGATACTTTCAATAGTGCATATATTTTTTTTACTTTGTTATCGAAGCGCGCGTTACGCGGTGTATTTTACGTTTCAATTATTATTGTTTAATTCTTCTCGCTTCTCCTCAACATAATATTTAAACTTTCGTAACAACCTATCTATAAGTTTTAATAATGTATGTATTTAAACATTTTACTCTGTACAAATTGCGACCATAACCTGTAATCAATTATGTTGTTAATCAAATATGGGCGCTAAATAGTGTTGTACATACATTACTCCACGATAACAATTTGTTTATTCATTTGTGGTACAGTTATAAAAAACAATAGTAATTTTCACGTTATCCTAAAAATATAAACGCTACCTAGGGTAAAAATAAATGAAATCTTAAGGAGTATTAAACTCCCAAATAAATAAAATTTGAAAGGTGGTAGAGCCGTTAGAGCTCGTCCGGGGCGGCACCATTGCCACCCTTATAACCCGCCGTAAAGCAATATGTTCTTCATGTATTGTGTTTCGGTTGGGGAGGTGTGGTTGCCCGATACATATTATTGGAGGCAACCATCTTAGTCCTCAAGAGTAGGAACGCATCCGCGTCCATCCTTAAATAGAACTTC
>DWON01010526.1:0-10717 GCA_018251015.1 Phocides pigmalion okeechobee
TAGCTAATATAAATATTTAAACATAATTACGTTCAAATTTAACATGTTTTTAATTGTACTACTAACCGACGAATCAATCAAATAGATTTCTAATAATAAAATAATTACTATTACCAAATATACCTACACCAGTGAATTCTGTATCCTAAATCATTGTTACACATTTCACTCAAATAGGCTTTTATTCATTTTTAATAAATAAATAACACTCAAACTATTTTTAGTAACATAAGACATTTGTCATTCCAATATTGTGTTATATTAAAGGAACAAGATAATATAAATTTCCGAGCTTTCCGCCGGCTTTTTTCTCCCGGTCAACATTAGCCAACAGGGTGCTCAAAGCCGATGTACTGATTTTACATTGTACCCTTGACGTTCATTAAGTGCATGTAAATACAAATACAAAATACAATGAAATATTTCAATTTGAATTTGAAATATGTTATTAATCGTTAGGATCGAGGAAATAGATCTGTTATTAAAAGTTTCACTCTGTAACAGAATATACCAGGGGTCGGCAACCTGCGGCTCGTGAGCCTTTCAATAAAAAACACTGTCTCTGCGGTTTCATCCACAAAATGTTCTATTGTCAAAACCCATAAAATGTGCCCAAAGATATAACTGTCTATTTTTATTATATTTTGTATGTACATCAACTGTTATCTGCCCAGTGAAAGTCGTGTTGAAATCGGAATATTTTTAAGAAAAGACAAACATAAAATTATTTAAACATATTTCCAGTGGCTCTTTATAATATGGGAAAATTTGCAAATTGTAATTTTTAGCTCCGTCTTAAAGGTTGCCGACCCCTGGACTATACGATTAACAAGTCCCGGTCGTCTGGAGCGTCTCTCCGCACGTTGACGCGCACGTGACGGCACACGTGGCCCAGCGCCTCCATGGTGGGCGCCACGGTCGCCGCCATGCACGACTGCACCAGGGTCCTTAGGGACGCGAAGTAGATTTTCAGGAAACGCAGGCAAGGCGTTGTGCACCAAATTTGCTGTAAAACGTTATCTGGTTAAACCATAGAATCATGAAAGTTTGTGGATTTGACTAAATTAAATTCTCATGATTTCCCCAAATTTAATTTAATATACACTTTATTAAAGTGAATAGTAAAATTTTGTTTATGAAATTAATCTAGAAAACTTTGCATGCTACAGATACTGTAGAGTTATGATTTACTGATTTAGTCAAACTGATTTACCCGTGACCACGAGCCATGCAATTGGTTCGAAATATCGTCATTAAAAACTGAAAAATCGTTAATCGTGACATATTAATAGAACATAGTAAAAAATAATTGCCATACAAATAAATAGTTCCAACACTTAACTTCAATGTTGGACTGACCTCAAAAGCCAAGCAAGCGAAGCCGCAGCCCAGTAGCAGGGCGCAGGGCGGGGCGGCCAGGACGCTCAGCAAGGTATAGCACCAGTTGCGAGTGTACTTGAAACATACGTTGCTGAGGCGCCAGGCGCATTCGGGGCTTCTTGCGCCTTCGGTCTCGCCGATGATGTCGTCCCAGACTATCTGTGAACGTTGAAAAAGGGGTAAAAATCTCTTTTGACTGCAAGTAGTATGTTCAAACAAAGCGTGGGAGACTTATTCTTCTGTATTGTTACGATTTACGATTAGTGACGGTTGTATGTCTGTGGGTGAGGATGTTCAGGTTTCCAGGGTAGCTACGTCACGTCATATGTGGACTAGGCTCGTGTTGTTTCGCATTGTTTCCATTTCGCATTGCTTGCACTGACACGGTAAGGTAACGTAAACAAATAATTATTTATAAATTTATATACGTCTACTAATTTTCACTTGGTCAGAGTGGTGGCCTATGGCTTGATCTATGTTTCTGATATTAGGCGCGAACCAAAAAAGGCACCATAATGAGTAATATGGTTCATGGTTCCACCGGGGAGATGCATAACCTGCTGTGAAGCAACTCTTGTTTCAATTGGAGAAATGCGGTTGCCGAATAAACTTACAAGCTCAGATAGGACTTCAACTATCTTTCATGTTTTACATAGTTTAAGTAGTACACTAATTATGTAAATTTCGAATATCTTTATATTGTCTCCAAAGAAAAAGTAAAGGTAAAGTTCAAACTATGTTATTTTATGACGCATCGTATAGGTACTTCAATAATTTCAACTGTCAAGTATAATTATGATACACTAAAATAGATTACATCGGTAGCTCCGAATTTTAATACCAAAAACACCATTAGTCGTGTTTGCAGTGGGTATAATGAAATGGATATTCCAGGTCAAATATTCAATTGACCGGGGCAGTTTGCCGTCCACACGCTTCCGAGCTCAACGGCCGAGTCACGCGACCGCGCTTTGGTGTTTGCGTGATTTTTGTTTCGAAACGAAGGGTGGGAATGTGATGCTGATGGCTGGACGACAGCATTGTATACGGTTTGTTGTAAAAATAAAATTCACTTTTGGATGGGCAGTTGTTTTGCGTAATATTACATTTGAGTAAAATTGAGTAACATTTGAGTAACATTGTAGTTGAGGTTCACGTAACTTACGTTCTAGATTTCATTATAGAATGTTCTTCTGAGTATAAAATAGATAAAACGGATGTATTATTTTTTTTACGTTGGAAATGTAGCGAAGTGAACATGCAGGCTATCTGATGTTAAATGATCCCTGCTGACCAAGGACATCTACGTCAGACTGCAAACAGGACTTAAGTCATGTATAGATTCGTCGTTACTCCTTAGGACTCAGACGGTCCCCTCGCTTGCAAGTGTAGACGGTGACTGCACCTCTACTACCGAAACATGAGAATTGCTTCACGGCGGATTATGTGGGCGGCGATGTCACTCGGGTCGAATTACAATTTTACCATCTCTCTAAATGGTACCACCTCAGTTGGACTATTTCTACCGTCTGTCAAAATCTATCTATCAGGACTTAGGTACATAGGTGGTACGATAAACGGTTTGTCAAAGTTTCTGACAAGAGTAAGAGCACTTGTTGTAAGATTTGGCCGTGATTTGTGTCCATATTTCAATATCGACCACAAAATGTTCAATGAGTAAAAGCATTTGTAATAGGCTGCGACTGTGTTCTTTGTCCAATTTTCAATACAAAAATTTGTCGATATTCCAATGTATACTGCGAGAGTTTCACTTTCAACGGTTGGTTCCGAGCCAAGATACAAGTAGGTCAACAGAGTTAGCAGTCCTACATTCGGTCCTGGTGGCGCCTGATGCGTCACGGTGACCTTACTTGCTTATGGCGCCATTACACTGTCCATTAGGGCACACACCGCGCATGCAAATACGTTTCCGCTCCGCTAATACAGTCAAGGGTTGATTTGCATTGCTTTGAGCAACTAATAAGATTCATAAGCTCTAATTTTCTATTTTCATTTAATTAAACCTTCGTGTTTCTTCTAAGGTACTTACGTAAATGGTTTACTTTGGTTACGTCGTTAGCTTTGAAGTGAAAGGTCTATTTTTTCCCAGCTTTTATTATAAATTAACTTAACGAAAAGGCAGAAAGGCCGCCGTCGACTGTAAACATTTGCAATACCAGAGGAGTCGCCAGACTCGCCGGCTTTAAGGCCTCTCCTTTTTATTTCCATTAGTATAAGAATTATATTTATATCATAACTGTCTTCAAAAAAAGGAAGCGGTTCTCAATTCGTTTGTACTTATATTTCTTTAAATAATGTAAAGTTACTAATAATAATACTTAACATAGTAACTTTAAATTATACTATTATAATATAATTATAATATTTATTTTATTATGTAATCTATTTTAATTATTGTTTTAATTTTAACTTCGTTATGAAATTGACAAATATGCTGGTCATCATCATCAGGGTACGTCCCAGCCTCTCTGGGCGGAAGAATACGGGCCTTGAGCCTCCTCTTTGCCCGGGCCTGAACTCGGGGCTGCACCCCCGCTTTAACTGTGATAGCCCTAGTCCACGGTTAAGTGGGAGAGCTCGAGATAATCACATGCTGTTGAGGAACCTGTACGGTTCGACGGAGGAACCACCCATATCTAGCATAAAGCTTACTTGCGTTTCGGTAAAATCGTGTGGTTACCGGCTTGCAAATAAGTTTTAGTCCTCAGGAGTGGCAACGAATCTGTGCAGACTTCCGCTCGACTTGGACTCTTATTCTATTGGAGTTGGTTACAGGCGTCCATGGCCGCTTGCTCCTTATTTTATCATAAAAAATAACAGTATTACCAAATGTTACGTAAAATGAGTAATGGAACTATTTCTAGCCAGTCACATTCATTACGAAACGTATTACGAATTTGTAACCGTGGAGTAATAAATTAAGTACCAAAGTACATTTTAAGCGACTTAGCCGAAACCATTAGTTATTTTAATTTACTTATTTGTAGGTATACCAGCCTAAATCTAAACATGAAAATAATAAAATATCTACTTACTACTACTACTTATAAACAAAAAGCATGACATTTCTGTACTACATTAAATTATCAGTTTTCTAAAATCTTTACTACTGTATAAATGGTTATCTGGTACGGAGCCTTATTTTTCCCATCATTGATTATGCCGATGTGTCTTTTTCTGGAGTCAATGAGGAGCTTCGCAATAGCCCGGTTCGTCTCATTAACCCCAGTATCCGCTTCATCTACTGTCTACGTAAATATGTTCACATTTCCTCTTATCGTCGCCAACTCAAATGGCTTTCCATTCGTGATCGTAGACAGGTAAGATTACTTAATAACCTTTATACTATTCTCTTTGAACCTCAGTCACCAAGATATCTGAAAGAGAAGTTTCAATATCTATGCGATTCTCATATATGCCCGTTGCGTTCTTCTCATTCCCTTGTTCTTACTATTCCTCTTCACCGTTCTGGTTTTTTATCTAATTCTTTCACCATTCATGGAATCCGACTTTAGAATGCTCTTCCGGATGATATAAGGAAAGCGTCTAGTAGCTAAAATTTCAAAAAGAGAGTCACAGACCCCTTTCTAAACCTTCACTAGGATGTATAGTAAATATGCTGTGTCGTCCATATATTTTATATTTAAACTCTAATTTTCAATTAATGATCAGTAATTGAAAATTTCTTCGATGATTTCTGCTGAGCCCAAAGGTTGACTGGCAGAGAATGCTTTTAGCATTAAGTCCGCCTTTTGTACCACTTTTTGTATTTGGTATAATAAAGAATAAATAAATGATCTCCAATGCCAAGCGAGCGTAACTATTAAACATTCATTTCGGCTGCGAGTGGCTGCAGAACACCCAATTTTGAACCCCGCTCTGCACTGCCGGCTGCCATCGCACTCAATAAATAACGAATCCACTTTTTGAATTTGAAATAAATGTCGCTTTCCGGACTACATGACACACGTAGACTTACAGATTTTAACTACCAATAACTCTAGTAAAATGTAACCAAGAAGTATTTTCCGCATACTTGTCAAGCATTGCAAAACTTCAGTAATGGGCTCCGGCTCTTATTTATACGTCTTCTATCGTCGCAGGAGTATTTTTCTTGGAAATTAATTCAGGTGTACAGCGACAGGCACGCGCGCTCGTCGGTACCTCGAACACCGCAATACGTCTTTGTGAAGGTTCACGTAATTACTTAAATAAACTTGAGGTAGTGCATAATAATATTTCCTGACACGATGTCTCTCAATAAGATCTTAAATTACAATATAATTACGGAAAAAAATACTTATTACTAGTACACGTAAGATTGTTATTCACATCAAATTGAATAAATTATAATTAAAAGTTTGTTCATGTGTATTTTAATTACCATATAACATTATATTACTATTTTAAACTTATGTGACCACGAAATTTACATATTACTATGTAACGGGCACTCACAATTAACAATTTTTAATTGCCGATTTCAAGCCAGTTATCGCTCGTGCTGAAGAGCCAGGAAACTAAAATATCGGAAACTTCGTTACATACTTGTTACATATTGAGGAAATACAGTATACTCGTACGTATGCTCTTTTGTTCGAAAGCCGGTTGCCGTCATGTTGACAGTACACTATTCTATTGTTTTAAGCACTTTACATAAAAAGTGGCGAAAAGTAGATTTGACAAATACTTCAAATGTTAACTTCATACCTATAAACTATTCCATGGCGTCGTAACCAACCAGGTACAAACGGTACAAATAGACTTAATCACTTCTCTATTTTTAATGTAAAAGTCATCATCGTAAACCTAAAACACTTATTATTAGTCTTTTTTAAAGATTATTCGACTATTTTTATAAGATGTCGTGATCTGATCCGAGCCTGTGGACGGCTAACACGCCTCCGTCGGCTCATAATTACGTTGGAAGTTGTGATCTTGTTACACAAACTGCGTCGCCGGCGGCCGCCGCGTTCCGACAATTTGTACTCGTAGCTAAAGCGCACTTCACCCCTCATGTAGTTTTGGCGCTTGGTCTCTCTGAACATTTTGTGAACTATATAATGGCATCCCATAATAACGCAATGTATGAATTTACTACATCGTAATATATTCGATTAAGAACTATACGTCCGTTAAACTGGTACGGTTGCTTTTCGACGAAAACATGACTGTACTGATTCCACAAAACTTAGTACTTCTATTGAGTTTTGTATCACAGATAATACTGTAAGTGAAAATTTTAAGCGAATGCAACAAAAAGAAAACATAAATTATTTTAAAAGGTTATAGATTTGCCTTCGCCTTCAAAGAATTTATATCTTCTCTTCATCTGTATAGCGCTGCTTTGTTCTGGTTTGAAGAGTGAGCTCAGGCAGGCCCATTCTATCAAGGCGTTTTAACTTAGTCCTCGGGCGTTGCAATGCAACTATGATCTACTTTACATAAAACTCCTGCACTGTCAGTTATCTTAGCAATTCAAGTAACAACTGCTTCTTGTGTGTGAAGAGTAACTCTTAATAATTGTTTATATCAAATTGTATAGCGAATACGTAAGTTATCCAAAACTGTGACTAGAAACATAGCTGCGTGGAACTTGGGATCAAATAATAAAACATGAAGTTGACGCTCTACGCTATTTTATTCAGAAAGCTGAGTGTCGCGCGTCATCGCGTCCTGAAGGATTTACTCGGCGATAGACTTAGCAGTTTCGGGCGAGTGGGTGCGCGGAGAGGCTGATCCGGAGGAAACAAACGAAGCCTCGGCTGTGAGCGATCCTCTCGGGCTATTGATTGCAGGCGCGCGCGGGGGAAGGGCGCGGGGGGCGGGCGGCAGGCGGCGGTGGGGCGGTCCCGCCGCGGCCAATTCAATATTTACCCTGCTTTTTAAGCTTAAAGCTAACAGATATTTGTTTTAAACGCTTTTCACTTTAACGAGGCGTGGAGCGAGTGTCAAATGACAGTTAAGTGCTTAGATCTATATTATGATGTACTTTCTCATAGCGATAGAATTGTAGGTAATCGATGCTAAATTGTTATTTGATTTAAACTTGTTAAAGTATTAAATAAGTTTTTTTGGTTCTGTTCATCTTTCTACATTATACATCATGTCTATAAGCTTACATTTGTAATTTGAACGCACTATCTAAAACCTTTTACAGTTTCAAATGTAAAAGCGTTTGTTCCAGTTTTCGTTCCGTGACAGTTTTACAGTACTGCATTACAGAACTGCAATACTGTAGGACAGAAAACAATTATAAAGAGGGCACTGTTAGAGTATAAAGTGTAGAAACGTGATATTTATGAAATATTTCACACCAAGTATTCATGTTAATCATACGAGTAGCCGCTTTGAAAGTTGCGATGAGATGTTCCAACTAGCCCCACTAATTAACATGTCCAACAGTGCCCTCGATTTACTCAGTTTAGCCGTGAACACGAGCCATGCAACTAACGACAACAATTTAAAATCGTTAATCGTTAGTACCGTTACAAACAAAAATGAAAAGACTATATGTTTGTATTCCCATTCTGATAAACATAAATGTGTAAATTACGTATGTCAATTTATTATTACATATTTCCAATATTATTCATATCTTGTCCTTGCAAAACAAACAGCGAGCGTGATCGTACTGTCACTCTCGTTCAATTAAAGAATCACTTTCGTTCATTGAAAGAAACTGTTGTCATCTGAGACTACTTTCGGCCTGAAACTACTTCGGCCGGAAGTCACGGATTTGAGAAGCACGAATTCGTATTACTTTTAATATTGCTTTTATTATAGGTGTAATCAAGTGTGGTCAAAGTGAAGTTAATACTTTTTGAATGACAGAACATATTATCATAACTTTATAGTTTTTTCAGTTTGATTCCTTTCATATTCTTTGCCGAAAGATGAGCCGATGCCTACGTGCGGAATAACAATATTTTAAATACATTATAATGATAAATAAACATCAAAACGGGGTGGTTGAGAGAACATGATACTCACGACGCAGAATGATGCTAAACATATTTGAGTATTCACGAGATAGATCTTGGAATTTAGATGGAAATCCTATAAATGTAGAGTAGAATAGTCGGCGTTGAATAATATATTTTGGACAAAAATTACCCACCACCACCACCGCCACCATTACCGGTCACCAAAATTTTGCTTACTTTACTCTATACTTTGACATACTTTTAATTTTTTGAACTACATTTACTCATATTTCTCCAGCAACGAGCCAATCTTGCGCGTAGCCTGGGCGGTACTTGGGATACTCTGAAGCATCGAGCTGCGTGAGCAACAGTGGAATGGCCGTCTTACGCGACTATTGCAAAGATACCACATCTTAGAATACTACATATCGCTGATTGCAAGCTTCCCGCACACCCTGAACGATATAGCAATTACACTGTTAGAAAACAACAATTGATCTATATTTACACTTTCTCTCCGCTACTTATATTTACCTTAATAATTATACATAGAAACTAGGAAACCATGTGACAATCAATTCAATAATAAACATCGAACATTTTTGATAAGTAAAACGTACCTTACGTTAAGAAGATCGTCACGTTACGATCTGCCGTAAAGAAGTTTTTGTGTACAGTATTGCGTGGCTCCGCGAATACAACTCCATGAATGACGTTGACATCCACTACATTATAACGTCATAATGCGCTGCGTAACAGACAGATTAGGGCATAATGCTTCTATTAAATGTCCAATTACTTATTGATATACGATTTTCAACCTTATGAAGCAACGAATACAGTTACAAATGTAGATGATGTTCTCAAAAGATGGTACAGCATGAAATATATAAATCAAGCGCGGCAAGTGGGACGCTGCGGCGGATAGTTCATGAAGTTCGTGTCAAGAAAATATATTTTCTGTTAATTTCTTATATACATAATATTGAGTTAGCTTAAATCGAACCGAAGATTTAAACTTAAAAACGGATAGATAAGAATCAATCATATAACACGAAATTTGCATTTCTTTTTGTACTGTGTCTATGTGTAATTCGTGTACAAGTTATCCTGCGATTTCCAGCTATTTATTGTATATATTTACACGTATACCTGTATTTGTTACTGGCACACACTTAGAGTACCTATTCAATAAAATACATTTTCTTCCCCAATGCAAATTCTACATTAATAGTAAATAAGTATAGTACTCTTGGTGTCGAGTGGTTACTGCAGCTCATAGACACTTGTAGTCAAATTGAGGATTAAGGATAACAGTGCTATCTGATATCAACTGCATGCAAAAACTTTTATTTTAACTATTTGAGATGTCTCTTCAAACCAAAGGTGTACTTTACTACAGTTTTTATGCGGTAGAAAAACATGTGCATTTCTAAAATACGCCCCATGGAAATAAAATAGAATCATGATGTCATTATTTTCTTCATCCAACTTTAACAACTTAATTACGTAAGTACTGGAACTGGCAAACAAAAACTGCGAATGCCCTTTATTATAGAGGCGCGTGGTACGCGACGCGGTCGCGGGAAACAACAAAACACCACACAATGGTGGCCGGCGCCGACGCTCGCCAACTTTTGATTAAACCCGCGCCCCCGCTTCGCCCGGCTCTCGGCCTACACACAATTATATTTATATACAATATATTGTTAAACCCATAATAACATAGCAATAAGGCAAATGTATGTAGACCTGATGAAATGTAGTCACGCTTCCACATGCAACGTCAGATACACCATAATACAACTATCACGCTATTTGTAGCTTTTACAGGAATTTCTTGCCCCGTGTATTTCGGTTGAATGGCAATGGAACTTGTGGCCCTACCTACGAGCACAATCGTCCAACCATACACCATCGATCATTGGAGCAACGACCACTTAACAGCAGGCGGTCTACACGAACAAATGTTACTCTTCTATCATATCTAAAAACACACCGACTTAAATTTTTAAAAACATTTATTTAAGCAGAAGAAGAAGAAGTTTAAGTTTTCCGCTATTCAGTTTGTATAGATTTTCAGTCTGAAAATATTAGCGAGGTAACACGATAAGAACGCTCGGCTCGGGTTCGGCCGGAAGCCACAAGCTGCAACTTCCCAGTATCTGCG
This sequence comes from Phocides pigmalion okeechobee, assembly GCA_018251015.1. Lineage (NCBI taxonomy): Eukaryota > Metazoa > Arthropoda > Insecta > Lepidoptera > Hesperiidae > Phocides > Phocides pigmalion. The sequence goes on from DWON01010526.1 coordinate 10,498, forward strand.
GCGTACCTTTAATGTTTAGTTGCAGTAAACTGAAACTGTACAGCATTGAACACAGATCTGATAAATATTGTATAACAAGGTATAACATCACACATATCTTATCTTATACACATGTCCGAGCGAAACCGCATATTTAAGAAAACGCGCGGAAATGTTGTTGCAATTAGTTTAATGATTGAAAATTGTTTGATTGTTAAATTAGTAGTTTTTAGCCAAATCT
>DWON01010527.1:0-10717 GCA_018251015.1 Phocides pigmalion okeechobee
AAAGCAACATGTTCTTCATGTATTGTGTTTCGGTTGGGGAGGTGTGGTTGCTGGATACACATTATTGGAGGCGACCAACTTAGTCTTCAAGAGTAGGAATGCATCCGTGTCCGTCCTTAAATAGAACTTCTGTTCCATTTGAGATTGGACATTGTTGTCCATGGGCTGCAGTGACCACATAACATCAGGTGGCCTGCATGCTCATATCTTATTTTTTCACAATTAAAAAAAAAAGTATAAACTAAAAGAGTAACTATCCGCCTCTTTTCGTTTACTTCTTAACCATGCTATGGATTTACATGGTTTGCACTAATGGAAAAAGTGATAAATGTGGCAAGTTTGTGTATATCATTTGTAGAAATTTTAATCAAATGGTTTAAAAAAATGTTTATGTAAAGGATTGAAAATGTGGCAGAAAACACTGAGTGTACATATGTCGTTTTGAAATGTGAATGACACTGCGGTGCACAGTGCAAGTAATTCTTTGTTTCGTAGTGCTATGAATTTATTTGACTATTTCATTTGGGACTGCATTTTGATGAATGCTCTGGCTTTTCAGTTGTGCGGAGAGTCCAGTGCCAGTAGTGACATAAAAAGGGTTGCAGCTATCATTGTTTTACTGTAGTAAAATGTTTTTATTCGCCCCTTTTATATGCCCCTCCACTGGTCATGGTTCCTCCCAATCAATTGTAATCAGAAGTGTTTTTCCTTGGAAGTGTATGTAGTTAAACTTCTGGACAAGATGTAAACAAAACATTCAACTTTGACGAAAATAATAATATAACTATGACAGTGTAACGTCTTGAAACATTTTGAGTTATGGTATGTTATATTACAATCATTTCTAAATGTGCTAGCTACTTTTCTTTCATATAAGATAATTCGAAAGTGATTTTAATTTTAATGAATGTACCTACCTATTATTTTTAACATCTATAATTAGTTTTAATATTTGTAAAAGATTATTTAATGTTTGTACATTATAAATATAAATTAATTTTAATAATATTTGCAGTTTTTTTTACTCAGTACAACAAGGCTGAGCCAAATATTGTGGCGGAGATAATATTAGTGGCAGAGTAAGGTGGCAGGGAACATATATTTTTGTGCAAGGCTTGTGGGAGCCTGTGCATATTACATGAATCATACTATGAGCTGTATATAAAAGTAGACATTTTTCAAAGTATAATTCGTAATAATAAATTGTTTCCAAAAATTAACACTGATTGCGGCGCCCATATATTAGATCGGGTCAGTATTGCGGGAGGTGGAACTAAATTGGAGCTTATTTAGCATGACTGAAAATATACCGACAATTTACTTAAATATTGTATTTTTTGCATGTGTGTATCATCTACGAATACAAAGACGTAATCGTGGACATCAATGACAGGTTCAAAAGGAATGTCGAGATTTTTTTATAAGTATGCGGGTTTTTTTTTGTTGGTTCTTAATAAACAGGGCGTCCAAAGTCGATGAACTGAGTTTATAAAGTAGCTGGCATTATCAAGTGTATATAAATACCATAATATAATGAAATGAATTATTTGATACATGTTTAATTTCCAAACAGTTAAGGTGGCAATTCCTTTACCAATGCTGATTATTAAATAAGAATAATAAACTAGGTTTTTTAGGTACTTATTTATTGTGGGAAACGATGTTATAATATTGGTACAAGATTTAGTACAAACACATCGTGGTTTTCAGAAAACAAATAAAGAAAAATCGGAGGCTCTAACGTCGACATTACATCTATCAACAACAAGGCTATTTACAAAAACAGATGACAATAACTAACTTTTTGTATTAATATAAGTACAATACATACAATTATTAACTTATATTGAAATTTAAAAACAATGTTATATATATAAGACTCCTATATTTTATAACTACTAACAACTCAAGCAACAACACTGCTAATCTAAACAATTTATTATTATACAAATTGTTTTTTTTTAACAATAATATACTGCTATGTATGAAGGCACGTTACAATATTCGTTGTTATTAACTATTAAAATTACATTCAACTAGGGCGAAATTCTATAGCCGAAGAATTAAAGACAGTCCACACAATATAAAAAAACAAATGGTCAGTTAAAATTAACACTTACAGTAATTGATATTATGACCTTTCAATTGGATATTAAAATTAGAGAATAACGGTGCTGAGAGTAGCAAGGTTGGTCTCAATAAACGATAGAAACTAAAATTATTGTTCTTCTATTCGTCTCTCGCTCATAATATGTTTGTATGAGCGGGATACAAATACAAGAGCTGACATTTCCGATTCCATTCATTATGGAGACAAGTAGTTACAAGCAACAATATTTAAAGCGGCCATAAAGTTTGACGCAAATTATATTTTGTTATGTTTAGTATTCATCGAAATACTGTATCGAGAGATTTTACTACAACAATCTTTAAAATATTTATGAATATTGTACATTTTGCTAGATAAGTCATATATAATATGTAGTTATTATAGTATAGTAAACTTTGTGTACAGTCTGATACAATATTCAGTTATATTATAATTTTACTAGGATAAGATCCCATTAGCTTTTACGGTTTTTTTCTATTGGTGGCATACGTTTTCATACTATTATTAGAAAACAATATATGTAATAATTTTTATGAGCTTAATAACGCTATATTATAATATTTTAATTCAAAAGTATTCAAATATAGTAAGACCGACAACATTTGTAAACAAAATATTTGGAGAACTTCAGAAGTTGTTCAATTTATTGTACATAACAAGTTCATTAAAATAATAATAGCAAAAGTAATACTTTCAATATCAACGTCATGTCTTCGTAATATTTTATTCAATACTGATGCTCACTATTACAAAGGCTTTGTTCTTACGTACAGCCGTCATTACCTAATCGGATTAGCTCAAATGGAAAATAAAATACTGTAATGAATGAAAATGTTGCGTAATATTAAATTCTAACAGAAATTTAAATTTATAATTACTGTTGTGTCCAATCGCTAGATACTAGCTAGTTGTATATTATTAGATAATAAAGTGAAAGGAGAGAAATGCAGTTATGTAGCCGATACATTAGTTCTACAGTTTATCGGGGCTTATAGCTTTGTTCGTATTTTTCATTAAAAAGGCCATTCCATGAACTCTAAAATGTTTTTCAAAGTCTGTGGAATTACCAAATTGTTCTCTGCAAATATTACATTGATTTTCTTTAACAGGATCATGTTGCTCGGTGTTATTAGTTTGTGAATAAGTATGTAAAGAACTTTCATTGTAACATTTTTTTTGATCAATGTAATCGTTTACATTATCAATTCCATGTTTCAATAATAGATGGGTTGAAAACGAACGCTTCGCTATAAAACTTTCTCCGCATTCCATACACTGAAACGCCATAAATGGATCTTTATGTTTGATCATATGTGTTTCTAACAATAGTTTACTTTGACATATTTGACCACATTTATTACAAATAAAATTATTACTACTTAACGCGGTTCCAGGATTATTATTTCCTGGTGTAGTTTCGTTTACATTTTTAATGGCTTTTTTCTGTCGAACAATTTTTTTACCTTTATTTATGGTAATAATGCCCTTTTTGGACCGATTTAAATTTAATTTCTTTATAACAATTTTAGCATCTAAACATTTATGTTCTTTATGATACAATGCGTAATGTTTTTTAATGATAGTCCAATGAAGAATAATTCGACGTTTGCATAAATGACACACTATATGAGGCGGAACATGTGGTGTTACAACATTATTACAGGTGCAGGGACGTTGATGTGTTAAACCTTTTTTATTAGAAGAATAGCGAGATACGAAATTGGTTAAACAATTGTCGCACTTATTAGATAAGTTGTAACGTGATCTTGTCTTACAAAGAATATTTGCAGTCACAGTGGGTTCTTGTGATATTTCTCCGTAAATTCTTTTTAAATCGACATCTTGATGTTTAAATATTTGGTGTTGTATTAGACTTTTAGCCAATTTAAAGGTAGCGCCACATGTCCAGCACGGGTACACGCTATTCAAACTAAGAGTAACGTGACTTTTTAAATGTCTTTCAATTTGACTTGGAATAACTAATCTCCCAGGACACATTTCACATTGAAAAAATTCCAATACTTTCAACAGTTTTGTTTTGTGAGTTTTAAAATGTTTTAACATATTAGATATTTTGTAACAAGCAACACTACAGGCTGAACATTTGTAAACTTTTTTAAAATGATTAGATCTTAAATGTTTCATACTTTCATTTGGATGAAATATTTGCGAACATTTATTTACAATGCACATTAGTTTAGCAGTAACTCTCATCATTTTAAAGCTTTCACAGTCATGAGAGTATGGATACACTATGGTCTTATTTCCCAAATGAATCCCACATTCAGGGCAATAATATGGAGGTTCTTTTAAATGCAGCCTTATATGAGCCTGCAATGCACACTGAGTAAATAATGTAATCAGGCATATGGGACATGAATAAAGTGAGTTTGTATATTCCATGTAGTGTCTTGCTCTGTCTTTATAAAATATGCCTGAGTGATTGATATCTTTTTTACAATCAAAACAAGTAACACTTGAAATTGTTTGCTCTTGGGTTTGGGATCCAGTATCATCTCTGTTTACTGGGTTAGGTGATGGCAATGGTACTTCATTTTCACAACTCTTTTCACTTTGATAATTAAAGTAAGTCAGTGGTAATGGTTCTATTTTTATGTCACTTATATTGATGGTAGCGGTTTTAAATACATGAGATCTGATATGGGAGAGTAGATTACATCTATTATAAAACGTTATTTCATCATTACAATATCTGCACACATAGGTGATCTTCAAAGATTTGCGGTTGACATGATATTCATAACTGGCCTTGATGAGGAACCTGTAACGATTTTTTTATAAGTATATGCACATGTATATCACTGACTCAGGTTTTATAACTTAAACTAAGAGATATATTTACCTGTCACCACAATCTGTGCATGGAAAAACTGAACGACCATCTGTCGGTACAGGCAGTGTGTAATTTGGAATAGCTTTAGTAAATAATAAATTCTTAATGCTTATTTTTTCATTATATGTAGCGTTTCCATCCATTGTAAACAGCATTAATAGTTGTCCTGAAATTAAATTATTTTGCAACATTAATATGCAATATTTTACAAAAACAATCATTATGTACTTAAATAATCATAATTTAGGTTTGCCCATTAACTAAATATTGTAAAGCATGATAAAACATAGATGAAAAAGATAAGAATATAACAAAAAAGAAAAGGAAAAATACATTAAGATAAGTCATAGATATGTACATATTAGTTTATTCATGAAGACATAAATAACTAGAAAGATAGATACTTTGTAGAGACATACCGGAGCGGTAGGTATTTAAACTAAGAAAATAATATGTGGTGGCGTTATTAATATAAATTAATATGTATAAAAAAAAAAGAAAAGTTTACAGATTTTTATGTAGGGGTTAAGCGCAGAAATACCACTTTACATTACCATTACACCCATTATACCATTATACCCAGCAGAGAGGCACGCTATTGGCAATCTAATTATGGTCCCCACAATGTATGGAAACTGATACGAACAGACAGAGAAAATTGGACTTGTTACAATTAGGGCCTTAGTTGAAACGTATCATGTCCATTTTTAACTTCCAATTAAACCGTAGAAATATGAGAGCTGCTTTATCCTGATATTTATATCCCTCATATATCTAACTATATGCTGCTGTATTGTGGACTGAAGGATGCAGTTATAGAAATATTTATTCCATTAGCAGTTAATAAGCAAAATTACTTCCATCTGATTATAAGAATAATCCAAACTCTGTATATTTAGAGGTAAGTAATGAGTTCTCAGGAGTGGAAAATGAATGAAAACATTCCATATTTTCATTGTTTTTAACCGATTTTAGGCTTTCAAAACTTCAAAATAACTAACATACAACGGCATTTTCTTATTTCACAGTATAAAAACCCCTCTTTATTAGACTGTGCACGAAGTCATATTCGGTGCTAAAAATCGTGCATCTCACTTACACGTTCCATGCCGATGCAGGTGGTAAACGAAATGGCATATAATATTAACCACGCCTACAAAAGAGATTGCTAGACTCCTTTTAGCTATAAAAGGCATCGAGCAAGTGTATACATAATATTAAACAAATAATAAATGTCTGTATTTTTATACTTAGGTAATAACAAACAAGCCTTTATAATATTACATGTTAAGAAAAATGTCCATTTGCATCTATACTTTTAATATGGCAATACTTTTAGCAACTAAATGACAGCGACTCCATTTCTCTATACATAATTACTATTTTCTGAGATATCTCCAAATTAGCAAAATAGGGAACATACCTTCAGTTTAAGACATTGTGTTATACAAAATTAGGCATATTCCTAAAATCTGAATAAAATCTGATGGTAGGAGCACTGTCTCAAATAAACTTAACAAATATGTACGCAAAATATTCACTCTGTGAACAAATTACACGTAAGGAAGGGTGGGCAAGTGTCGCCACACGTAATGATTTTGAATTTTTTGGTGTCGCCTGTGGTTAAAAAGATTTTAGTTTTATAACTACTATTGCCAACCATAATTTTAACGCGTGAGTCACTGAACAGAGAATAGATAAATCAATAATTAACTTACAAGGAAGTAGTAATTTGAGGAATTCGTCAAAATATTGTATTTTTCAAAATATTGTGTTCAGTGAGTATTCGATTAAATCGATTTTATTCATGTTCAAATTTAATCGTATCGAACTAATCGGTATGGTTTTTACTCGATAATTTAAATGCTTATTATTTATAATTTCAAGTATAATTATGAATGAATATATGATGCTTTATTAACATTTTGTACGAATATCGTTATTTTAATCGATAGCCATATAATTAAATGATAATAAATTTTGATTTATATTTAATCAACGAAATCGAGTAACCGTAGCTTCGACTTTACAATTAATGTGCCCTATCTAATGCAATGCATGTTTATTAGTTTGCTTACCGTTCCTACCAAAATTTGTCTAAAAAAATTGTTACATAAATTTACTAATTGTGATTTTTCTTTATTTATAGGCTGATTTGCATGGCAATTATTAGGTTACCACAGCTGTTATTTTATAAAAAATACATTTAACTTTCTTTACATGTAGGTACTTACTACAAAATGGAGATTATTATTTTTCCAGTCAATTTAAGTCAAATAATTTACAGTAAAAAATTACAAGTAAGTGGGCTGCCGTACAAATATTTATTTACAATTGTGATCTTTATGTATCTCAAAGGAGGACAGTGCATAAGAGAAAGAATATTAAATTACATCTTATAATGTCAAGAGCAAATAAGTTAAAAAGGAGGAAATGAAATTCACTTTCTTTTTACAAATATATTAGAAAAACTTATAACTAAGTATGGCACTATATGTTTTGGTTTTAACAAGGAACTTAAATTACATTATAATTCAATAAAAAATTAGTACAATTATATGAAGACTACTTAGGTATAGTTAAATTAATTACGTTATACCATGTCTCACATATAATCCAGTAAATATGTTTTTTTATTAAAAACTATAAAAATGTAACATGCTTTTCAGCATTGTTATGCTTTAGTTTATTGTTAATGGGTGTAATAACATTGGATAACCACCTATTAGTTCTTGTAAGTTATGGTTAACAAAAATTCTGTTTTACACAAAAATAAATGATATTAAGATTCTGGATACAACATAAATTAACTTTTATATGATTTCATTGGAATTTGAATTAGTAATATTATCACTTTCTTGAAGAAAAAAATTTAATAACTTTTTCTCATATATATCTCTTTTTAAATAATAGGCAATATCTGATCTTACAATGAATGAATCTTTATCAACTATACTTTCATATATACGTTTGTTTTCTAACATATCCTCATCCGTTGGTAATAGTTTTAAGTAGCTAGATACACTTTTAGCTGCATCCTGAATTCTGTCCAAATGATAGTAACTTATTTGTAGATAATTCAAAACATCAGCCAAGTACTGCACTCCAGAATCATATGGCGGTTTTAACTCATCTTGACATTTTTGCCGGCAGATGAGTAGAGATGCCATATAGTTTGAAATAGTCTTGGCAAATTCTGCAGATGATTCTTGTTCTGGCTGCCTTTCACATTCAGCGCGACATGTGTTCTCCCAAGTGAAATATCCTGTTAATGCTTCCTCTAAATTTGCTACTGTCTCTCCCCATTTTTTCTGTTCATATGCTTTGAGGCCAAGGTGATATAAAACCTTGTAATCTTCACTTTCAAGGTCTATTACTTCATTCGCATCAACTTCTGGTTGTTGAACGTAATATTCCACATTGTTTTTCATGTTCTCTTCATGAGGATTTGCAACATAATAGGTATAGGCTGCTGATGCTGCCTTTGGCAAGGCATACATTTGAAAGTAGCATATATGGAGGTATTCATAGGGCTTCTTTGACTTTAGGTTGTCAATAACAGAATCAGATACATTACCATACAGGTGAACATCATTGAAACCCTTATTGTTACATGTTGTTAAACAATCTCTTGTGTTAAAGAACATTTCAAATATATGTAAGTCTTCAATATTTTCTTTTATTGTTGGTTCAAATTTATGTGACTTACATTTTAGTCTACAGTTGACAATTATGGACTTGTAGAGTTTGTACAGATGTAATGACTCTTCGAACTGTACTATGCATTCTGACCACCTTTCTTGTGTGTAAGCTTGTACACCTTTGTCGTATGTCTTGTCCAATGAAGCAAATTTGAGGGAATTAGTCACCGACATGCAGTATAAAACTAATATTACTAGTTTCAAATATCCACACTTCGCCATTCTGGATCGTTTTTTTATTTAAATGATTCTCAAAAAAAAACTTTTGAACTTACAACTGACAAGACAACTTTTTTGCGTACGTACGCACTCCACTATACTTGAGTGTAAATTAACATCGTCTAAAAGAACATAATTTTACGTACGTAGGCGTTTATTTCAAACATTATTTAGGACAAAAACAAAGACAGAAATACACTGGATAGATAGTACTCTTTTGTTGAAACACTCCTTGAAACTCGTTGAAACGTACGATATCAGTACAATTTCAATTTACTCCATACAATAATGATTTAATTTTAATATTTTTTTACGATTTGTTAGTGTAAGAATGCGAGGAACGGAACGATTTTACATATGATGTACTATATCTTGTTATAACTATCTACTTCGGGAACGACCATACTAAAATATATTTTCCCCTAACTCTCTAATTTAAATTCATTTTTCATTAACTGCAACTATACTGTCAACGATACATTGATATGTAATTATGTATTATGTAAAATACATAATATTACATTACTGTTACAATACTATTTAAAAATAAAATTTGAATTTGTTGTTTTCGTTTTAACTAATTATAATGCTAACCTAAGTAAGTTTAGGGATGCGCAATTTCGATCCGATTAATAAGTGAGTGGGTAGGTACGTATACAATATCGAATCCAAACTTTACTTATTTCGTTATTTTTGTTCCGATTTAAGAATATTGTTATATATATTATACTTTTATTCGTTACTCAATACTAATAATATTAGTACTTTGCATTGAGAATCGAATCGATTCAATTGACTCAACTCGAACATCGTATTAATCGACCAAAAAAAAGTAGTATGATCGTATTATTCAGGCGGACTTTGTGACTGTACTGAAAAATACATTTAAGGCACGTCAAATGTTCTGACTTTAGTTTATGGCTCAGTTTGTCTTATTACTTTGTACTTTGAATTTCATAGAAACGGCTACACTTATTTCAATGAAACTTTGTAATTATTGTTTGTAATTATTTGGCGAATGCTTGGTCGCCAATATAATAATTGTCAATATGGTAATTGAATCGCGGGCTTACTTTATAGTATAATATAACAGTGATTTTCTGAATTTAATAACTCGTTTTTTTTTAATTAATCATTAGTTCAGCTTTTACATTGAACTTTTTAGGGGTCTGGTACAAAGATATGGTAAATATTTTTTGTAAGCAGAGTAATTGGTAATTGCCTATTCATTATTGAACTTTTGTCGCTTGGAACATTTGTTTGTTGTATAATACTATATTATACGATAGGTAAATGATGCCCCTAGCGAGGATTAAAAGAAGGACGCTTGCCGAGATTTGGCAGCTGGCCCTTTCTTTGGAAAGGGTTCAGGTGCCTTGAACCAGTCGCTGCCTCCAAGGAAAAGAAGAGCGAAGGCTGCAGCGTCAGACCGGTCACCGCCCCCGCTTAAACGGGGAGGAAAGGTGAAGGTCAATCATCATCGTCGATCCGCTAACCTTCCGGAAGCTCCTACTTAATGCTGCCCCGCAACCACAGTACAGTCACCTGACCGACGACCTGACGCGACGTGAAGCGAGCCCAGCCGGACCGCACGCTAACGCGTCGCTTGGACCCGCGGGCCGTACCACTCGCCGACTTCGGGCAGAATCAGCTGGCGGCCGACGGACGCAACGGGAGTTGAGCATGCCGGTGGGATTATCCCGAGCCCCCTCACTTAACAGTGGGAGAGGGCTACTATAGTTAAGCCGGGGTGCAACCCCGAGTTCAAGTCCGGGTAAAGAGGGTATTACCTCGAGGCCCGTATTCCCCCGCCCGTAGAGGCTGGGACGTCCC
>DWON01010528.1:0-10715 GCA_018251015.1 Phocides pigmalion okeechobee
CAAATCTCGGCAAGCGTCCTCCTTTTAGTCGCCTCTTACGACAGGCAGGAGATACCGTAGCGCTATTCTGGTCCCGCCCTACAGGGACAAAAAATATATACTACCTACTAAATAGTGTGGAAAGACCCTGATTACAGAGTGTGACGGGCTAAGCTGTGCGTGCTCCGCCGGGGAGGAGAGTCGACTGAGCGGATTATAAGCTCAAATGAGTCGGGTATATGTACATTTGTATGAATTATTAAACGATGCAAACATCAGATAACGCCAAACCAACATAAGCCTAAGGAAACTGACGAGAGTGAATAATGGCTAACATGTGAACAATATGTATAATAAAACGACTTATGAATGATATAATTTTAACTAAAGAAAAACAAGTCCAATGAAGTTTCGTTCAATTTTAACCCTCACGGATACTTAATTCTTTCAAAGGATGTTAAATTCGTTCAAATTTATCTTATTTGTATCTTTATATTTATAGATACCTTACAAGCAACCAAATCTAATTTAACTGAACTCCAATACAAAATGTTATCCCCTATTTCTTCAACCTGAAGAGTGATTTATTTTCTCTTTAAACCTCATTAGGACCGAACAGGAAGTGTACTCCTCCAAATTTATAAAAAGAAATTCTACTATTAAGTTTCTTTCGCAAGTATTGCGTGAGTTCATTTACATCAGAGTATCATGTTAGTATTTACTTTTCATTTTAACTTCTATACCAATATTATTCGGATTGATTTTTTCTTTATTCCAGCGCGCTAATTTCTATAACTACCGGTCAGATAGAAAATACATATTATATATTTTTTAATTTGAACTATTTGTCGAAAAGGGCTTAAGATATAATATCACGCTACGATAGTTAAAAGCGAAAGAAGCGTTTTTAAATGCGGGTAAAACCGCGAAGCGCAACTACTTCATTTATAAGACTCATTTCTGCGACAGAGACCTTGACTTCGATTAGTAAGATAATATGATACACGAAATCGATACAACGAGCTTTCGAACTATAAAGAAATTGCACCGCTTATTAAATAACTTTCCTTTTCTTCGGCCTCAGTTGTGTCGATGCGGCTCCATATCGGGCCGCAATTTCCAGTATTCTCGAGCTTTCGACGCCGCAGCGCGTTGTTCCGCGATGTTATCAGCGCCCGCGGCGGAGAGAGTCGAGAACGCTCAGCGAGAGCGGCCCTTTCTCGCCAATTTGTGCAGCGCGCCGAGATCGTGATTGTGTTACTTGACTTGATGAAGGTCAAAGTGGACTTTATGGTTGAAAGAAGAACATAGCGGAAAATCGGATATTCCTTAAATTACCACCAAAAGCATTCCCGATGATGTTCTACATGAGTGTTATACCCACGTCTGATACGCTTTCAAAATTTATTTTCGTCGACAACGCAATATACCACACAAATAAGTTCCTTAGTTCGATATAAAATTAATTGAGAACGAAATTAACATCCAAATAAATAACTTGAGGTCTAAGCAACTTTCATTGTAAATATGATATGAATATGAGATCTTAATTATAATTAATTTGTGTATAATATCATTATTGTATTTAAAATCGTAGTCGTAGTAAACTCAGCGATAAGAAGTATTAAAAATTGTAGTTTTGGAATGTTGAATGACCAATTGAAATGAAAAAAAAGAATCTTTAAACCATTCAAGAATGCGTAGAAAAGTCATTCAGTTTAAAAGAAAAGATGTAGTCTTCATTTAATTTATCGCATTGCTACAATCAGTTCTCCCTTTGGCTCGATGGCCGCCTCCCGCTGTCCGTTAGCAGTAACTTTATTATCGCTTTGCGCCGTCAATTACCAACAACCGGGATTTCTGCATCTTACGATACTACATAATTCTACCTACTTAGAAAGTAATCTAACCTAGACATTACTTATTTACGGCACAGGTAATTGGAGTGCAAAATTTTAAGTTAATTATATTAGTTACAAATGATCATTTAGTGCTCCAAGTGTCCAAGGAGTATTTTTACGTATTTGAAGGAACAAACTGTCGTCTCATGTTACGAGGTTACTGCAGCCTATGGAACGTATTATATTGTGTCTATAAGACTGAAACAAATGGGGTTGTGGTGTCAACCAAGGAGAGGAACAAATATAATTCCACACCTACACTTTTGAATGTGTACTATTCTTGAAGTATTGAATTTATATATAAACTTATCGTGATAATGGCTAAATTGTTTTTAATGGGATCCTTAAACAGGCAGGAGGCCTTAAACATATTTAAATATATATATCCGTGCAGTCTTGAGATCCTCATACTTGTAGTTTGTAAATTCGGATTTAAATAATATAATATATATTTAAGAATGTGAACATTATAGCTATATATAGTTACTGGTATAAAACTATACTACTAGTCAATAACATGGCGTCCCGTTTATTTTTTGTGCCAATAAATACCAAGTTTTTTACTGAAGGCAAGGTACATTATAATTGAAGTTTTCCCATGGAACTTGCAATATTAATGTAAATAGCCAATGCCGATATGGAAACTTGCACGAACTCGCCCATAATTAGGACTAGGTAGGCAGGTTTCATGCTCATAAAGAACAACTAAATTGATAAAATCATACTCGGTTGAGTCGGTGAGCTGACTCTATAATTTTCGAGAGAGTACGCTTGTTGTTTTATTAATACTGGACACTAAACCACTACGCTTTCCTTTTAACTATATCTTGTGTACAAACTTCTCAATAGTTCCACAACAGATATGGCATATTGTATTTGATCTATACATTATAATTATTAACATTAATTTAGTTATTAATGTTAAAGTTTGCAAAGGATCAAAAGTGTTATAAATAATAAATCCTGCGTGCCATGTCTTTTTATGCAACAAAGTGGTCATTAGCGCCTATAGACATATCGTGTAACCGATTTCAAATACAAGTGCAGTTGGAACTAAAACTTGGTCACAGATGCATAGCAAGGATCCGATCAGGATCCTTGCTATGCCGTGATGGTGGAGTCACAACAGACGAACGACAAAGAATTCAATCACCGACACAATTGACATGTAAACTCACTAAGTCTACCTTTTTTCAATAAGTATAAAACACGTGCAACTTGGATATATTGATGTATAAGAAATAAATTAGTTAAGAGCACTTAATGCTAATAACCGTTTATAAAACGAGAAGGTCAATTGAATCAATGATTTCACATTCTGTTTCATTACCGTTGCACTTCGCACAATCCATTTGCCACATTCGCGCTGCACTTTTATGAATCAACGAAGTCACTTCCAACGAGTCTAAACGTGTTTTAATTATTTTGATGATGCAGGTGCTGATTTCATCATAACTGTAATGTTTATGATTTCAAAGTAATATGATCGCGGAATTTACACAGTTTTCTATATAACGGGTACTTATGATTAATGCCATTTATAGCCAATATTTGGAACCAAACACGTCAGCTTAGCCGTGACCACGATATATGCAACAGGTTCGAAATATCGGTTATTAAAAGTGTTCATCGGAAGTAAACCCTACTTATTGAAGCTGTTATACTTGTTAGTGATTAGACAAACACAACAAATAGGCATATCGACTACAGACTTACAGGTTTAGTAGCCAGTGCTTAAAATCTATACGAGCATAAAGTGTATAACTAATGTCTCTTTTCGAATATTTGAGGCTCCAAGTTTTTTTTATATGAGAAGAGTAGCAAACGAGCATGCAAACCACCTGATGGCAAGTAGTCGCAACCCATAGACATCCACGTACAACCACAAACGTGACAGAAATCCTATCTGAGCTCGAACATAGATGCGTTGCTACTCCTGAGGACTAAGATGGTCGCCTCGCTCCAAAGTGTAACCAGCAACCGCACTTCTCTAACTGAAACACAAGTAATGCTTTACGGGGATTATGAGGGGCTCCAAGTTCTTAGGCGAAAACCAAATTTTGTTTCTGTTTATGAATATAGGTATTCATCGTCGTTAGTCGCATGAGCTGCCATGTAGCTGCCACGTTTATTGCGCAGAACTCAAGGCTTGTTTATGTCGATCGAATGTTATAAGTAATATGAACAATCAAAGATTAATTGCGAAATAATGTGCAACATGTGAACGAACGAGACGCATCATAAACTGAGAGCAAACAGACGGGAGCCTGCGCTCATCCATCCCAGCACTCGCCTTTATAGACGCCGTTAAACTTTTACGAGACCAGATACTAGGGCGGAGCACATAGTGACAAGCCCAGCGAATGCGACATATACAAAAGAGTTTTTTCAGCGACGGAGTTGCTTAGTACTAACATTTAAAATGATCTGAGGGTATGTTAGCATAAAATGAAGGTACTCGCCATGATTATTACAAACTCTCCATTAGTATTGTAGTGCTTCTCAATTTCATAAGAACAAAAGGGTAAATAGGCAGCCATTAAGAAATATCCTACCAACACTTGCAAGAAGTTAACAAAAAGCTTATAAAAAAGAGCGAAAATGTGTGTTTCCCTACTTCCCGCTCTCCGCTCTGCTCCCTGCTCGACGCTCAGCACTCGCCTCCGACACCGCCTCCCGATGTACTCCGTGGCCATATCGTTGCGTCACTGATGGACTTGCAACAAGGCGTAATTTATGAGCAGTTCTCTCGGGAGCAAGCGCGGATAACCGCAGACATATGGATGAATTTCTCTACGATCGATAAAAGCACCGTTTTCGATGGGCCTATTAAGAAACGCCGTTGTAAGACAGATACCTATATAGATATAACACGTACCTTAACTTAAATATGTAGACCATTTTATTTTACATGATTTTTTGGAAGTTAGATTAATGGATATATTTAGTAATTTTAATTTCTACGACTACTTAACAACATTCAGTGAAAAAAACAAAAAATAATATGTTTATTAGCATAAACGAATGAGAAAAAAATTGATACTTCATTGGTAAGAATTTATATAAAAGGTAGGAGATTTTTTAGAAATTGTGTGCTAAGATAAATTATTTTACCAACCACTTATTTTAATGGTTAAACAATGCAATGAGACTTGTTCAAATATCCTCAGTGTATTGTGTGAAGTCAGAGTAAAGTGTGTGAAGTCTAAGTAAATACATACTCGGCTGGCGCGGCCTACATTCCTCTCATTCTAAGAGGGGGCATATGTTCAGTAATGGATTGATGATGCTGAAGATCATTTAGTATATTCAAGCTGCTTGTTCAATCAGGAATCTCAGCGTACGTTCTGCTATTTGCCAACTTTATTGCTGTTAACGCTATCTGTTGATTTAACTGGTGAGATCATATTATGGTGATGATGTTATGTCATGTATGTAGTAACAGCGTTACTTAGTAATCGTAATAGTTTTAACTATATTTGTATAAAACTAAGAATACTGTCTAGGTAAACTTGTAAAAGCAGAACATTTTCTAAATAAAAAAAATCATCGAAAAATCCAACAAATATGAATATACTGAAAGTTAATTATACTTTACTTCCGTCCGAATAAGTAAACTGTGTCACTTCCGCCTGAAAAAATCTGAGTTATTACGTCTAAAGAAGTTTTGCTCCAAAAATACTAAGAAATACAAAAACGTATTACAAAATGTGGGTATATTTGGTTTTATGGCATCGCTCCATCACGAAACCTTGATCTAATATTAAATTACTTACTTGCAAGCCTACATTCCTATGTGTTGATTATTGTTAAATGTGAATTTGGAATATAATATTTTGGAGTTAAACGATCTATATTACTGTCTGTCTAAACCGATTATTTTTATATAAAAGTTTCTCTTCAATTAAAGCCCAAATTTAGAAACGAAATCTTATATTTACATATCGTAAAAATCTCCATTTTAGCACAGAAATGGATTGTTGTTTTGAATTTATAAACAGACGCTTTATATATTTGTTTTTCAATGCAATTTGCCGCAGTACAGATACGGCTCGCGTCAGGATGCACTCGCGCAACGAGACGTGATTTACGAGCGCCGCTGATACCGTAATTACAAGCTTATAATAATACATTTTCCACTCTTTCTGAAGTTCTTGCACTAGACCTCTCATGGAGGGCATTACTGCTTCACCCAATTCAGGTCAGCACTTGACTACGATCATCCCCTTATGTCTGAGGCCGGATTATGGCACCGAAGTAAAAAGTACTTTTGTACGTTCGTTTATTTTTCATTTGATAAATTCATTTTGAATAAAAAAATAACAAATAAGCCTTAAAGAAGCCGTTCTTAAGGCAGGCAAAGTCCCTGAAGTTATTAACACCCGAAATATGAGACAAGTGATCTCACGTTCCTCAGTGAGCGGCCGGCCGGTGGTTCGCGTTATGCAACACCCTATTTTTGCATTATTGTTTAAGCTATTTTAGCGTCCGGCAAAGCAGTGATGAATGACAGAGTTCGGCAGACAGCGTAACGTTGTGTTTTTCATACAACACTGCTAATTAACAACAGATAATTGGATGATATTCTTAACAGATTATGAAATACATTTGTATCTATTTTTTACGGTATTTTTTTTAAATAAGCATTAAGTAAAGCGCTATGTACACAATACTACCCCTGTGCCGTAAGTATTCCTCCACTAAGTACTCAGAATAGAAAAGTAAAATAATGCATGTATATGTATGTAGTATCTGTCTGGCAAAAGATCAAACTTAGCACCTAATGCGTAGCAGACCGGTGCAGTAACAGCAATGACATACATGACGTCGAGTATTAATGGACCAATTTCCATTCATCGTATATTTAATCCGTCACTAATAATACTACATCCAAGTTTTTTTAATGTGAAAATAGTAGCAAACGAGCCGAAAACCACCTAAGATGGTAAATAGTCGCAGCCCATAAACATCCACGTACAACCACAAACACGACCGAAATCCTATCTGAGCTTGAACGTAGATGCGTTGCTACTCCTAAGGACTAAGATGGTCGCCTCGCTTCAAAGTGTAGCCGGCAACCGCACTTCCCCAACCAAAACAAGAAATGCTTTGCGGCGGATTATGAAGGCGGCGGTGGTACCTCCGCGGTCGAACTGTAGTTCTCCCCCTTTTAAAAGTTATTTTATCGCCAGGTTCTTAGTTATATGCACCTATGCACAGAGCTGTGTGAAACACAGCAATAACGTTTTAATGAAGATAATATATTGTATATTAACGTTACAGATATCTACTTACGTACATTTTCACAATATTTCCTGAATACAAAATTGTGTTAACTAGATTTACAAAGGTTCATAGTTCAACCGCAGATGTAGCGAACGCGGGCTCTGTTTATTTGAGCAATTAGCTCGCAACACGCGCCGCTCGCTATTAGAGCGCGCTTACACGCATGCGACTACATTCATGATACAACTTGGAAACGATTCGGCTTGCGACTGCAGCATGCGTTCTATATATTCACACCTAACGGGTTTGGCATGAAATGAACACGAATTGGCTGTAAAGGTACGAAAGCTCTTTAAAAACTTCCGTATACCATATTTTGAAAGATTTATGGTCCAGCGCATACACGGAAGTAAGACTGGAGTAACTGAAATAAACAACACTAACGATACGTCGGTACAAACGCACTCGCGATATGAAAACAGATTCTCCAGTGTTCTTTAGCACACCTGTTCCTGAGAACTGACAACAATGATTACCAACTAACATCGAATGGACACCCGCATTATACATGATACGATAAATACCTATATAGCAATCTGAAAGATGTATCCAACCAAGAGACATTACTATGCCAGATGCCACAAAAATCGTTTTATTTTTTTTCTATCTGTATCTCAGTCCATATAGTAGCGACAGGGTTATATGTTTTACAGAGGAGGTAGTATAGCCCAAACATATAACAATTCTTGCGGTGGCAATAAATGTTTGCGTGGTTGCTGGCTCGCTAAATATAAGGCAAACGTCTTAGTCCCCCGAGGTAGTAACGCGTCAATGATCGTCTTTATAGTTTGAAATCGATTATAAAATTGCACCCAAAGCTAGTTAGTGAAACGCGTTAAGTAGTCTGGCGACAGCACATCTCGGTATAACTCACAGCTGTTTGAAAGCCGAGGAGTGTGGATAGTGTACTTTAAAGTATTTCTCAACTGCCTACATTCGAATCGAAGCGGATCAAACAAAGCGCGTCTTATTTCCGACGCGCTTCACCTTGGGCGCTGCGAGATCGAGAAATATCGACACATTCCTCACCCGTACCACGCTGTTTTATCTATCGATGTGTGTAGCTCCTGACCTCTCGTTGTGAACAAGGAATACAAATGGAGTCAATGGTCTTTAATTTAGTCGCTAGAGAATTACTTAATCCTTTAGTCTTTCAAAATATCTGAAATAATTTATTATCAACAATTAGCATTTAGTTAAATGCGCTATTTCCAAGAATAATGTATCAAGTACCTTAGTGCTAATATTAAAAGTGGCAATCCTTCTCGACGGAGCAACATAATGATGTGTCGTATATTACAACTTATATTTGAATAAAACTACGTACCTCTTAATTATTGGAAACATACATACATATTACGCTTATTTTGTATGCATACCTACCACATTTTTCTAACACCTTGAGCCCTTGGCAGGTTCGATACTTTGACGGTATAACTCTCATGTAATTGAGATACTAACAGCTTCTTAACATTGGGTATCTTGTGACCCACGCGAAGGTTACCGACCTCCAGTTGAATGCAAGTTCCTTCCGCATTTGGATCCGCACTGCGTCGCGAGTCACGGCACAACGTACTACGGCCATAGCTTTATGCTAGTCTAGATGCGCTCTGCCAGTGGTTTAACACTTCGATATTACGAGTTTGTAAAGACACTGGAAATAAATCCTCTGATGTCATTAAAGACTGTGGAAACTTGTACCTAAAGCTTTATCCCTTTCGTCTACGGCGTCATTACTGCCACACTTATGTCTGTCTTCTAGCAGCAGTGTAAAGTCTTGCTCTGATGCGGCAAAGTCAATTCACTTTATGAAAGATTTCATCTTAATCTTCAGGAGATATGGGGAATATTTTATCAACTTTAGGCAAGATTTCTATATGGCACAGATGTTCTATTCGTGTTGTCTGCTACATATTGTTGACCTAACTTGACTAAAAGTACAGCTGAAAGTACCTATAAAAATAAGTGTAACAAATTTATATTAGTATAAAAATATCGTTTTGATAAAAGGGGAAACGATATAGGGATATACCTATAAAGTTACTATACAACTACTTTTAATACAATATGATTTAAATAATTTTAATTTACTACTGTGATTTTTTTGTGAAATATGGTGCGTATATGGTTGAAGATACAAGAAGCACTAATTTTTAGGTCTCGGATGCACCTGACATTTATATCAGCGGCCGCGGGTACCGAGTGTTCCATTATGCGTTGGCTTTTCTCTTAGGATTCGCTCGCGTGAAACTTTTTTCATTGTGTTTTTAACTATCTACTAGTTATTTCATTGCATTTCTGATGGAAATGCATGTTTCATCTACGCATATAAAAAAGTAAGGTGACTGACGGACCTAAAGATCAACGCGAAGCCGCAACCGTTAAACCTAGTTGCCTAGTATTTTGCAAATAGTTTTTATATAGCTTAAGCACTAAAAGCACTAAGAAAAGAATTTGAGAAAATCCGTCCCCAAGGGACTAACATACAAGTTGAAAATTATATGATTAATAATTCCTTTCATAGATTCACTTCAAATATGCGTTGAAACTACAAATCAATCTGCTTGATTTATTTGAATGTATTGCAACACTGATTTCTGCGCGAGTAAGAGCCGCGGGTAAACCGGAGACGTAAACATTTAGGTCTGCTCGTTCACGTGACAGCTTTATTTTTCGCTTTATACGTACCTGTGTACAAATTGAACAATCCAGATGTCGGCGAAGTGCCAAATGCTGTCGGCCGCCGCGCACCCGTACACCCAAATAAAGATAACGTGATGCCACCAGTTTAACCCCGAAGTGAAGAAACACAAACACAGAAGTCAACGACCGTATGAATGAGAATGCTTGGAGCATTAAGCCTTAGTGTGCCTTTATGTTTGTTTATATAAACGAGACCTGCCTACTTAGTGTTTAGGGGTAGGAACGCATCGCATCTCAGTTTTTGGTGAATTGGTTTGGTATGTAAATATTCATGGGATGCGGCAACTATTTCACCTCAGGTGCCCTGCATTGTTATTCTACACATACAGGACCGTAACAAAACCTACAAAATGACTGTTAGATGTAGTAAACAAATAATCCAATGTGTGCAGAAAAACATGGACGCACGTATCCGTGGCGCCTGACATATTAATGTTTGTGTTCGTGTACATCAAACATCTTCAGAATTAATATTTTTATGTGCTATTCCTCCACATTAAAAGCTGTGGTTTGGATATAAACTGATTCGCTTTTAAAAGTGACGAATCGCTTTATCCACCTACTTTGCAGTTAATTTCCTTCAAGATAACAGTCGAATGACCACAGGAACACATAAAAAAGCTATCATGTGCATGTTCGACGAAGTTCGCACACATTGAAGTGTTCCAGGATTAGAAATTAAATTACAGGAAATAAAGTGTATTTTTGTTAGACAAAATTAAAAAGAAATATAACATTAACTTACTGAAATAAACTTTCATTAAAAGTATTTTAAAGTTGCATTATATAGTTCAAGAGTTGTTAGCCAGAGGATACCATTTATATGATTTAGAAGGTAATATCTGA
>DWON01010529.1:0-10715 GCA_018251015.1 Phocides pigmalion okeechobee
AAACAACTTTGCTAAAGATCATCACATGATCAAATGCATAGTTTACGATTCTATAAAGGACATACAGACAAACAATCATTTTTATATATTAAGATTGTATATACGTATATATGATATATATATATATATACGACATACTCGCATCGTTCTTTCCGGAATCATTACATCTGAACAGCTCCAACTTCCACTCTTACCACTCCCAATCCTGGAAAATTCCCTTTAGTTGCCTCTTACGACAGGAGATACCATACCGCTATTCCGGCCCCAAGCCACAAGGGCAATCATTAAGGGCACCTAAGGGTCTAAAGACCATTCTATTAAGTAATAAGCATAAGAAATAATGGGGATTGAAGCCATGTGAACTGGGACAGTGTTATTATAGGCGAGTTTTGCTCGATATTAATATAGGATTATCTCGCGAACTAGTCAAACTTGTACTAGGATGGGATTGGTACCATTTATGAGCGGACAGTGGTTTGTGTGCAAAGAGTTAGAGAGATTTTGAAACATGAAACGTAAACTTAAATGAACGCGAAAGGTGGGTGAACTATAGTTCGACTGAGGAGATACCACCGCCGTCATAATCCGCCGTAAAGCATTACTCTCTGATATAGTACGCAAAAAAGAAAACCGACTATGCGTAAGGCAGATAGATTAATTTATTACTAGCACCTGTCAATAGTTTCCCCCCGGCACCGCAGTTTCGCCGTGATCACGAGCCATTTTTTTATGTGAGAAGAGTAGCAAACGAGCGTGCAAACCACCTGATGATAAGTAGTCGCAGCCCATAGACATCCACGTACAATCACAAACACGACCGAAATCCTATCTGAGCTCGAACGTCGCTACTCCTGACGACTAAGATGGTCGCCTCGCTTCGAAGTGTAGCCGGCAACCGCACCTCTCCAACCGAAACACAAGAAATGCATTACGGCGAATTATCTTTTTGAAGTTACAAATAAACAATTCAATTATATATTTACTAGCTAACGAAATATATTGTATTTACAATACGCACACAGTCCTAACTTATAAGCGCGCATACGAGTAGAAAATTTTTACTAAAATCCGCACGAAGCAAAATATACTTGAGTATCATTTACGCCGTCCATCGTAAACACATTCTGGTACGTAAATCCGCCGTTACGTGACGTAGGGGGGACGTAAAATGGGGGAATATTTATATAGTGATAAAATCCATTTACGAGGCACGCGGTACAATGCGGGACGAACAAACTTTATTTCCATAGCTTTCATATCTAGCCGGGCGCTCGAGGACCGCGGGGATGGGCACTTTCGATATTGACATTATCGATATCGATAATAATAGGATGTCACGTCTCACTCACATATTAAACGGATCTAATACTCAGAAGTTGCTACTTTTGCATATTGAGAGGCGAGGCGTTCTAAGGTCCAGGTGGTACTTTGGTCTAAATTGAGCTGTTTACAGTTCGAGATGCAACCGCACTCCAAACAGGACTGAAAGAAAAAAAAAATCCGATAGATCTATCCAGACTAAAGATCTTTTATGTGAGATGTTCATGGATGACACTGACAAATTACAATCATGCAGGCCTCCTTGTTTGTTACCTTTTTTTTAAAAGTATGGTAAACAGAACTTACGAAAGAATAGTTTCAAACTTTACTCTTTAATGAATTATATTAAGACGGATTTCCGCACGGATCAACTTATTTCTGTTGTAGTGAACGTTATGAATGAATGAGTGAACGAATGAATTAATAAATTAGTGCATGAATGAATGAAAACGAAACATTTAACAATTACATTAAAAAACAACAAAGGAGTATGAAAACTTTTAGAACGCTGTGAAATCTAAAACGTATTCAGAAAACAACTTAAGCTACGTAAGATTTTAACAAACATTGCGACTGTCAATCTATGATATATCTATCTGTGGATCTATCGATACCCGAAACCGCGGTACTCGTCTCACTACCGTCCAAAGCCACCCTCAGTTTTTCCTTCAATTTTCCTTTTGCGATCTCCACTCACTTAATTGACGAAGAATTTTGATTGGTCCGTGTACCTAGACGCCATATTTCTATGCATCCTCCGCGATGCCTTTTTTTAATTTGAGCTCGCCTTCATTTATTATTCCGCTCTTATTTTAATGGCTCCGTTCGTTATTGTTCGTTTCTCGAGTCTCAATATTATTTTTGAGTGTAATTGCTGTCTGCATATCTGTGATTGAGAATTTCAAGTACGGCTTTGTTTACTAAGGCTTAACTCTCTGATCCTTAAGTATTTTAAGTGGAGGCTTCTTAATGTTTTATATTCAGGATTTTGGAAACTTGTGGAAATTTATAGGTGATTAGTGAAAATAAAGTAGATCGTCAACGTTCATGTTTTCTCCAATACAAAGTTAATTAATATCGCGAGTAACTTTTAATTTAATATTGGAGGTAATCTTGAAGATACACGTGGAACATAACTGTATCAGTCGGACCGATAGGAGGTCCAGGTTCGATTCCCGGTCAAAGAGACATCTGATTTTTGAATTTATACTTGTGTTTTGAGTCTGGGTGTTTCTATGCTTCATTTAATGCTTTATTTTTCAAATAAGCCTTGCTTATAATTAAACTACTTCTAAAAATTGAATATATTACAAAGTACTCAAAAATAAAGCCTTATGTTGTCCACCTGTTGTGCAAACTTATTCCCAGCGTACCAATATGTCTAAGAATATGAAAAAGAATTAACATACCGCTCATAACATCGGCGTTGCAATAAAACAATCGTATTGTTGCCATTGTGGAGTCAGGCCGCTGAGATACAGTTGTTGGTTGAAGGCTAATATTGTAACAATAGTGAGGAATATGTTGGAACTATCGATAAGGCTTATTATTGACATGCGGAACCAAAAAGTAAGAAGAGTCACGAGATATAAGCACAATGCGGTGTTCATGACGTTTCAATGGGCGGCCATTCTGGAAATTTGTTGGAGGTTCTCGAGGGTACAAGTGAATCGGCGCGCGCGCAGCACTTTGTCAGCCCTGTCGGCCGCCCTACTGTTTAATCAGCCTCGCATTCAACTGTACCGCCTTTGACGAGTAATTGCTGCGGCGATTGAAATGTTATTCCTCGTTGTTCGCCGCGGTGAAGAACGTGCTCGTTTCATATACTTTGAATAATATTGTCACGTTCACAAGTATTTCTTTTGACATAACTGTTGCAGAAGTAGTTCACGTCTGCAATGGCACGAACAAATCTTAAAGCAACAGAATGATATGAAAATCCTAATTGAAATGTGTAAATCATCTTCATCGCCAATTGAAAATGAAATACTTTATTTAATTATAAGGTAATTACATACACTTAATGAATATCAAGGATACAATTTAATATCGGTTCATCGGCTTTGGGCGTCCTATTGGCTAACATTGACTGGGAAAAAAAGGCCGGCGGAAAACTTTTTTTAAACCAGTCATTGATAGCATACACATCACACAGTATAACTTTAGAAAGATGATGAGCACACGATACAGCTAATCGTGTGTCAGAACCAACAATCACGACTGTTTTACTGCTGGATATGATGATGCTGGTCTTCTTCAGAGTGAGAAGACAAAGTGCGGATTGTAAAAATTCACTCACCTTTAAGAGGTTTACAGAGATCTCGCAGGAATTTTCTCTCCATGCAAGGCAGGTTTTCTCTCAATGTTTTTTTTTTCACCATTACAGCAAGACAATAAACGTAATACGAACTTAACTTTGAAAAAATTGCCAAGTGTGCCAATTGATTGAAATCCTGAACTATCTCGCGTGGGGGGCCGGATTTTTAACGACTAGGCTATCCCTGCCATTGAACTGTTGAACGAAAACAACAAATTAATATATTTCTCCAGTTTACTATATAACGGGTACTCACGGCTTATTAAGGCTAAGCCGTTATATAGTCAAATGTATAAATTCCGCGACGATATCACTATGATGATATAACATGATTGTAAATGAATACTAAACAACAACTACAGGGCAACACAGCTCACCTAAATAGCAACCAGTGTGTCCGTATTCTGGAAGCGATAAAAATGTAAAGCGTGAACTGCATCTCAATGGCAAGGTCAACGCGCCCTCCCGGGCATTGTTCTTACAAACTTGAGGCAGGAGATGTAGCGTGGAGACGAATCCTAATGATGCTGCGAGTGTATGCATCTGATACACTGACACTACAAATACAATGACGTAATTGTGACTTACTGTTAAATTGTACTATATTTGCTAACTCGCTGTGTCCGCGACTTTGTTCGAGTTTTCTTAGATAAAAGCAGCGTTAGATACTCCTTATAACATCAGTTATCTGTCAGTGAAAGTCGAAACCGATTTAGCCCTATTGCATTTAAAGAGTTTTCGTTTTCTTACGTAAGCCTAAATCTTTGACTAAAATATTTTTTCACTTATATTACGGCTAAGCAGTCATGTTTTAACAATACCTAACAACAGAATGTTGTTGGCATAGCAAGAATGTAGTAGTAGAAAGTATTTCACTCCTCCAAGGGAACAATTTCCAAAAACTTAAAAAAGATTTTAAAATGTTTGTATTCAATAGTATTATCATAAAGTCTGAAAATTTTCCAATGAACAAATATAACGGAGTCCTGTGTAAATGTGTTTATACTCCTGAGGAGTAAGAGAGACGCTTCGCTTTTATGTATAACAAGCGAGTACATCTCCCGTACTAGAGAGGAAGCCTGTATGGTCGTTTGCTATTCTTCTCAAATAAAAAAACAGACACAAAAGGACAAAACTTTATATAAAAAGTCTATTATACTAGATGTTTCCACAACTTCGTTCACGTGGACTTAAATTTTCTGGTTTTTCAAATTTTCTAACAGCAAAACTTTACATGTACTCATACCGGTAAATTACATATTTACGGGCTTTTTTATTTATAGTCCGTTTGAAACGAAATTTTAAGTGAATCTAACTGTAATACATGAGTGAAAATCGCACTGAAATCGGTTAAGCAATTTGTGACATTACTGCTCACAAACACTAAAATCTTATTAAACGCTTATAATGTTTTTTTTTTTCATATATCTTCCATGTACAGGCAGTGTTAAGTAACAATTTCATTATTTGTATAGATTAGCACCATGTATGTACAATATATAAATATATCACTGATGTACAGTGTATGCACTGTGTAAACACAACATATACATGCATGTACAGTCGATACATCCAATGCAGTCTACAAGCACTCTGTATTCGTCTGCAAGCACCAGTTACAGTTTTGTTACTAGTATAGATAGATATATTGTATAGATAGATTTTATGTCACTCACCTATCCCTCGTTATCTAATATCGATCCTGTAAGGGCGACAACACACATACCTGCTTCAGTGAAGCGTGACCTTATTCTGTTATTCTGGATGCGACGAGACGTCGCGTGTAGCATCTCAATAACAAGGTCGCTCCTCTTATTGTTCCAGGAAACCGGTCAATATTAAAAACAGTTTAATACGTCTACGGCACATCAGAAATCCCTTAGGTTCAATTACATTTTGTGAAAATCAAACGTCTGGAGCGCTCACAACGTTTCACTTCACTATTAAGTTCAATATACAACAATAAAATTAATTATAATTAAAACCTAAACTAAAAAATATAAAGGTAGTCCAAGGCCATGCGGAGGAGCCAAGAACGCTAGCCGCATTTCCACGTCTGATTAGCGATCATAATTCTCAGCGCGAGATATGACCCAGCCCTTAATATACAATAACAATAATAAGAAATATATTAATATCATTTATTTCTGTCTATCTCATATTTAAGTTAGTGACAATATGACTATCAACTAAGTTAGTATCTTACACTAACCAAGATGTAAAGATAGCTATAAGTCATCGCAGGCTATTGCACGACACTTTTGTGTATTTGTATTTATAGTACTATATAGGCGCTATATACACAGAAAACCCCATGTACTTCTATAATATGTATCTTATATCTTCTAATAAATACATAACTTTTAATGATCAGAGAGATTACAACCCTGTATCCTCATGTGGTAGGCCGGAAACTTAACATAAATACCTTATGTAATTATCCAATGAAAACACCATGTAATACATACCCAAAAACAAATTTATTTACATATCAAGCGAATATTGAAGCCTTAATTTGCGCACAGAATTAATATTATTGCGGTATGCTCAACGCCTTGCATCCTCGTAGGTTCATTAACCCCTCCCTTAGACACCGCCCCAGCAGATAAATCTCTAGCTATAACTGGGGACATGAAACAACGATGCAGTTAGTCGGTATTAGTTTCAGACGTGGTAGGTAAATAACAGGATTAACTGGTGGTAAAACTTTAGTTCGATCGGGGAGCTACCACCGCGGCTCTCATAATCCGTAAACCAATTCTTGTATTCCGGTTGGAAGTCAGGCTTCCGGCTACACTTACAAACGAGGCGATCGTCTCGATCTTCAGGAATAGCAAATCATCTATTTACGATGTCATAATGGATTTGTGTCCTGTTTGAGGTTTGAGGTTGGACATAGATGTCCACGGGCTGCAGAGACCATTTAACATCAGATGGCTTGCACGCTCGGCTTTTCTACTCTTCAAAATAAAATGAAGTAGGCAATTGAAAACACTGGGTTCAGGGATCGATTCCCAGAAGAGTAGACATCTAAATAAATAATTTTAGCCCATATATTACACAATGTCCTTATATAGCAGCTCACAGAACATTTACCTTCCAAGATTCGTTCTCATAATCCCCAGATTCATAGGCCTATATAGACAGTAGGACAGACAGAAAAAAGGATACATTAAAATTATAAGGGATTTATAACCAATGAGCGACTATTGAAGGATTTTATAACCAGCTACGGAACCCTAAAAAGAGCAAACACAAAACGAGCTGGCTCCAAGCTTTGTATTAACTTCTGTTTTCCCAAGAAATAATTCCGGGAGTAACAATTTGTCTAGCGGAGGGAAAATCCAATTAACATAAAACCGAGTCAATGAAATCTCTCTAAGTTCCAATATTGCCTATAAATGTGACTAAGTAGAACGGGAAAAACTGCGGTCGGACGCTACCGGCGCCACTGGTGGAACGATCTGAATTTCATGCTTAAGTTTTCGGTTACTATATAAAACTATATTCCTAAATAAAATATATTACAGTTCAGCTCTTTATCTATATTTTCAACTGAATAAATCTTTATATATAATTTTTGTGGGCGTGTGTATGTCACTGAACTCCTCCTAAACGGCTGGGCCGATTTTCATGTAGTACTTTTTGTTTTCAGGTGGATCCGAGAATGGTCTAGATAGCTCACGTTGACCGGGAGAAAACAGCCGGCGGAAAAGACTCTCGGCACACTTTTCAAATCAGTCATATCATACATTTCTTCTCTTAAACTTCACAAGAACGAAGTGGCGGGTGTAAGTAGTAAACAAACGTAGTACATCTTTTTTATGTGAGAAAAGTTTTTTGTTGTTTTAATGTATATTTTTTATATCAAAAGAGTACCAAATGAGCATGCAGACCAATTTATGTTAATTAGTCACAGCCCATAGACGTCCCCGTACAACCACAAATACAACTTAAATCCTATCTGAACTCGAACATAGATACGTTGCTACTCCTGAGGACTAAGATGGTGGCCTCGCTTCAAAGAGTAGCCGGCAACCGCACCTCTCCAATCGAAACACAAATAATGCTTTAAAGCGGATTATTAGGGCGTCGGTGGTACCTCCCCGACAAAATTATAGTTCTCATACCTAGGAAACTTTTTAAACTTTTTAACTTCACAAGAACGAAGTGTCGGGTGTAAGTAGGACGTTTTCATATCATCCTGTTCGCGTGGCTGGTAGCGCTGGCGCCGGCGGCTCGTGCGCGGAATGTTAATGCCCGTTAATCAGACATCGTGCCTCCTGCCGCTCATCCATTCATTGGACCAGCTCTTCCACCGAACGACATTTCTGCCAATACTTCGACGTGGAAAACTGTCGATTATCCGCATTATTGTATTAGTAGCACGCAACGTCTGCTTGTTGACCTTTCACTTTTCGATATTTTGAATAGCGAATGTTACCTATTAAGTTTTTGTTAAAAACTACTTTTTTATAAACTTTACTCTGGCGAAAAGGCAAACGGGCCACCTGATGGAAAGCAGTCACCGTCGCCTATGGACATTTGCAACACCAGAGGAGTCACCAATGCATCGCCGGATTTGATAGAAATCACTCTTCACGCCTTTCTTGAAGAGCCCCACGTCATAGCGTTCAGGAACAATGCGCAAACACTATTTTATGTATTTTTTTTTCACGTTTCATACAATCTGAGGAAAATCTTAAAACTAAATACAATATAAACCTAACCTAAACGATCTAAAGGGAGTCCGTGCCCATGTGGCAAGGTTTCAAGAACATGGAAGCTGCCACTGTCGAAAAGTGTTCCGAGGTTGGTAGATAGTAGGGCGTTCAGCCACTACCCCGACTCGGGTTCTGAAACTGCTAGAAGCCGCCCGTGGTCTTGTACACCGAAAAAATTTAGAATTAGCTCCCGATGGACTCCCTGTACTAGTGGAGCATCCCAAAGTTTTTGACGGTTAGGTTCCTTCGGGAAGGTTCGACCAGAACAGGCAGCCCTCCAGGCCTCGATTGCGTCTGATACAGAACGTATTTTAACTAAAGGGGTTTTGAGTTCGAGCGAACAGAGTTTTGAAACACTGTGAACAGACAAGTGAAATTTTTCGAATACCTATATACCTATATTAGGTGTTTCTATTCTAATAATTTCCAATAATATAATTGATTTATAAAAAAAATGATTTGAAATTAATATCGTCACGGGATTAATACATTTTTCTATAGCAACTCACGGCTAACGATTTTTAATTGCCGATATTTTGACTAGTTGAACGGCCCGTTGTCACGGCTATTAAAACGATGTTTCCATGTTATTGTACAGTTAGAGCAACCGGTTACTGGTTCCACTAGTAATGAGTAATGGTGGGTAGGATTCACTATAAAAGACTAGCAATCCGACGAAAATGTCACTCAGCGATCAGCCGTCACAGAGTCAACTTATCGTGATGAAGCTCTGTTTTAGGGCGATACAAATTTGGGTCGTAGTATGGTATGGTGGTATGGTATATTTTTGCTCTCTTCACTTTTGTCCTGTCTTACACAGTGTTATACATGGTAGCGGATTATTGTAAAGTAGTTTTACCAATAACTCAATAACGTATCTTATACAAAGAACGTGAAAACCAGGTCACGCTACCAATATAGCTAACCTATATTGGCAGCGTGGCCTTATTCTGGAAACGACAATGTTGGCTCGCGTGGACTGCATCGCAATGGCAAGGTCGGCGCGCCCTCAGCCGCCCGCCCATTGTCTTCTTGAGAAAGTACAACAGTTGAGAGTTTGTACAATAAGTATATGAGAGCGGAATTGTAATTACACCCTATCATCTACAGATGATACTATGTCGTGGGTTTTCAAACTTGTTTTCGTTATGTTAAAGATACCTAGAGCATCGTATTAGTTTTATCCTTTTTCTGAGTCACAATTTACATCGTTACAAAAATTTTAATGTAACTAATGCCCGCAAATGCCTACAAGTAGACTTAAATTTTCGGTTATTTCCAGATAATGTTTGTATGGTTGTGTTAATGTTTGTATGATTTGTCATAGACGTCAGAAATAAAAACATTTCTGTCTTTCTTTCAGTATTCTAACACCAAAAGTTACTTACTTAATTTTATTTAATCACAGCCATAACTTCAAGATTGAAACCATTTTTATTCACAAATCGAATGAAATGAAACTATAGCTAATTGTTAAGAAAAGCTTACTGACATTCATTAGTGAAAGCCATACCAAAATCGGTTAAGCAGTATCTGAGGTTAGCGTGCACAAACGCACAGATAAACAGTCAAAGAAATAAAAATTCTAACAACTACTGTTTGGGTTTCTATTTCGTTACAGACAGTGATCAAATGCAATTGTATTACTAGTAAATGCAAATGCTTCAATTAAAAAAAAATGAACATGCGGTCGGCGGCTGGTATACCACCATCTTTTTTCATTTATTTTAAGGTTTTCTATTTCTATTTATACTTCATTAATTATAAAATAATACAGCGAAGCAACAAGAAGTTAATTAACAAGTGACAGTCCGCGGGTGTACGGGAAACAGCTGATGCGAGCCGTTTCAGGTTCTCTATATTTAGATACTAGACTTAGGATTAAATATAGACAATGCTATGTTAGCCTCAGAATCTAACTCGTTAAAATTATAATTAATGTTGAAAACATTTGTGTTAATTACGACGATAACATTATATTTTATAGCTCTGGGCGTTCTAACTTAGTCTTTAGAGTAACAACGCATGTATCTGTTGCCTTCAGTTAGTTTTTCTTTTCTATCTAGATTTTGTTACAGGCAGATGGAAAAATCAAGTTCAAATTTAAGTATTTTATTTCATTGTAAGGTATTTACATACAGTTAATGAATGTCAAGGGTGCAATGTAAAATCAGTACATCGGCTAAGGTTGACCGGGAGAAAAATGACGGCGGTAAGTGACCAGTGAACAGTGACCAGCGACCGGCAGTGAGCAAAAATGCAATGTTAAATGTTACGTGGGTCATACATATATGAGTGTTATGTTAAAATAACACAATTAATAAAAGTAAATACAGGGATATTTCATTTTAATG
>DWON01010530.1:0-10714 GCA_018251015.1 Phocides pigmalion okeechobee
ATCTTAGTCCTCAAGAGTAGGAACGCATCCGCGTCCATCCTTAAATAGAATTTCTGTTCTATTTGAGATTGGATGTGATTATCTATGGGTTGCAGTGACCACTTAACAACAAGGTGGCCTGCATGCCTGTTTCTTACTCCTTCGCAATTAAAAAAAAAAATTACGAGCTTTTGCCGGGACTTCGACCACGTGTTACATAAATTGACATAAGTTCTTTATTTGTTAATCGAAAAAAGCACTAAATGTTATATGAAGCCCATCACAATATAATCCTTAAAACTGCAATCAAATCGGATAAGCCGTTCTTGAGATTAGTGTACAGAAACATATAGACATACAGACAAACAGACAAAATTAAAAAACATTATTTTGGGTTCTCTTGCGTATATAAAGGCACCCCATTATAAATTTTTAAATATATTTGTCATGTACAGACAGCGATCAGTTACAGTCTTAATATATGTAGAGATATATGTAGATATTCTTTATTTATCGTAATAAATTTTCTATTGCCTATAAATTCTAAGTGATTTAAAGTATTTTCTATGTACAGTAAAAAATAAAGATGAGTTAATCAGAAAGATATTCCTAAAAATCATACCTTTTCCAATATTTTAAAGCTAAAAGAGTGTGCATTAAAAATACTAAAAACGTAAAACACGCAATAGCCATTTAATAGAAAAGAATGATAATTTATATCTATTGTTATTAATATATGTATAATTATAAGATAATTTATTATTGGGAAACATGGTCGATACATGCTAATTTTGCACATAAATATCTCATGTTTTAATTCAAGCAACAATAACATGATAGCGTTATCGGATACAAGGAATGTTTGTATAAGTGACATAATCATATAAAGATTTCTCAATAGCGCGTCGGGTACATTGTGTGTCGAAGTGGATATGAGGAGTATTGGTAGCTTGCAAACAATGCCATTGTCACTGAATGAGTGGTATTATTGCGTATTGATGTTGACTGACTTATGAGTGTCGGTGCATCGCAGCCGGCCTGTCTAACTGGTACCTCGCTCGTGATGAGAATAACTTCGGCGTAACATCTTTTCTACTTTTTACATATCGCTTTATGGCGTTTGCTATACAAAATCCGTCTACGTGAAATGAAATATTTAATACAAACATAAAGTCCTGGCAAAATATCAAATAATAACAATTGGTATGCGAAGACATTGTAGCAATTATGCAAGTATTTGTAAGAACAATAGAAGACTAGAATAACACATTATTTAGATTCAATGTTAAATTCCATTATATATTCATGGATTGGTAATCATTTTGGTCTGACCAGGAGCCGCTATTGTTATCAAGTAAAACAATGTATCATATTAAAACATGGTAAATCATGATATTAAATTTTTATTATTTAATTTATTTTTTAAGTTTTATTGTAATTTAAATAAATACTTCAAAATTAATTATTTAATTCAAATTTTAATTACACTGATATTCCGAATTTACGCGTTAGGTGGAACTGAGAGATAGCCGCGTAAGTCGAATTCGCGTAATTCAGGATACAATTCTAAAGAGGGATTGAAATCTGAAAAAATGTGTGGAAATAAATGTCTAATAATTTAAAAAAGACGAAATTGGAAACACATGTTCTATTCCTTGTATATATTATGAAAAAATGCGCTCTATGTTAGTCTTTGTTTTCTTTTTAAATTTATTAGTCAAATTTTCATCCGCCATTTGATCTTCTAATTGAACTGGGTCTAAAGACTTATTCTTCAATGTCTTACTCTCCGACGAATCTTAACTAAAAAAACGTATACATAAAAAAAGATTTGAAAAACGCGTAACTACGGATTCGCGTAAGTCGGGGTAGCGTAAGTCAAGGAATTACTGTACTTGATTTAGGACAATTTAGTTGTCTAGAATACTTAAAAATTTTTAGGTACAATTTAAATTAGACACAAATGATAAAAATGTAATAATTCGTTTTGCATATTTAGAAATAATTTGCAAACTCTGTTATAATTATTAAAAAGGATTTATTTCCAATAAGACCCTGTTGTTTTTCATAACGAAAACAGGCAAAGTAAGGACCAAAAAATAAGAACAATATAAAATCAATATTACAGCCTATTGTGTCGTTAACTCTGGGGCCACGAAATGCAACGTTCAAAGGAAGCCGCTCTTAGCTTCAAGCGTGAGCGTTGAGCGTTAATAACAAATGTATGTGACCCTGTAAGGCCACGAAACTGCGCTGCAAATTGCAGCGATATTCGCATTAAGAATCAATCAAGGTGCGTATTAAATGACCGTCGAATATAGTTGTACGAGAAATTTCTATCAGTATATCTATATATCTATTATATATCGCTTAGGTTTTTTTTTAATTTTCTTAATTTATTTTCTGCCTGCATCCTTCAAACGTAGACGCTGTCAAATTTAAACATTTTATTTTATTATGAGCTGTTCGCTATATAACGGTACAATGTAAATTTAGTACATTGGTTTCAAGCGTCCTGTTGGCAAAGATTTACCAGGGGAAAAACCTGAGGTAAGCTGTAGGTATTCGTTTTAAATAAATCATTGATGATTTATACATAACTCAGTATAACTTGAGGGAGACAGGGAAGCATACAAGATAGCTAATCCTGTGTTTCAGAATACCCTTCTCTGTCACTTCCACACAATTTCGAGTTAATAATTCTATTACGAGAATCAAAAATAAGGTCAGTTCAACCATGGGCTGTCTCTAAACGAACATTTCAATTTCGTGGCCTCGCTATCAACGATTAGAAATGATGCTTGTAGCGAATAAAAGCCTTTTTTATATGAGTAGCAAACGTGCATGCAAATCACCTGATGTTAGGTAGTCGCAGCCCATAGACATCCACGTACAACCACAAACGCGACGGAAATCCTATCTGAGCACGAACGTAGATACATTGCTACTCCTGAGGACTAAAATGGTCACGTCGCTTCAAAGCGTAGCCGACAACCGCAACTCTCCAACCGAAACCGAACTAATATTTTATGACGAATTACGACAGGGGGGTTGGTACCTCCCCGGTCGAACTATAGTTCTCCCTTTGAACGAAGCGCATATTTCGTGGCCGATATAAGTTGCTCGCTCGAAAAGGAGTCGCGCGGTTTCAGATTACCGTACATTAGCGGACTGTTACAAAATAAAAGAAGATGGTGGAACAAAGTGTTGTTATTATTTGTGAAGGCGGGGGAGCTTTGTTTGCGAGAACGTGCGCAGGCAACGTTGGTCAACCTTTCACGACCTATTTGTTTGATTAGTGACACGGGAGTTGTTAGATGTCAATATAATAAAACATGATAAAAGCTAAGCAAGGGGAAGTTTGTAAAGATCTGTTTTGAATCGACAGTATGAATTTAAAAGTGGCAGAACTATAGTTCGAGAGCTTACGAGCATGCTGGCTACCTGATTTGAAATAGTCGCTTATCAAAAGAGAAAAAATATAAGAAAGTAACTTTTGTATACTTTAGCATTCATAAGGTTTTTGTCTGAGGAAAATCATTCAAAGATACCCGTGGTATGTACCCCTGGTTGCCGTGGTAAGTGTCATGAGAGCGATTACGGGTTATATGAGATTTCTACTCATCGAAAACCCTTCAATGGACTTCTGTGCTTGTAAAGAATAGCAGTCTCTCGAAGCAAACGCAACTGGTATGAACTTTTGTACCATCTACAAAATGTATTATAACGATACGGTTCGACGGCCGATGCAACCTTTAAGGTCGACGCGGCACTCTGGCTTATTTACCCACTCTGTACTCTATGCAAGCTTACAGTACAAATGTTGACAGACAGACAACCTGGCATCTAATATTTACCCATTTGAATATTTTATACGTACTCAACATAAATCTCAAAATATCTTTTGAACATCTATCTGTGTATATAATACAAATTTTTGTGCAGTACTTTTTGAGTTTCTTTTGAATAGACAGACAGACAGACACATGCGACGGGGGACTTTGTTTTATAATATTTGGAGAGTAGAGACGAATCCCTATTTACCTTGGTCACGTCATAAGTTGAGAACGACATTGCACATTTCAGATTTTTTTTATAAGTTTCCTAATAATTTTAAGATGGTTCTTATGACAAAAAATTGCGCAGAACTTTGAAAATTTTCAGTAAAATTTAATGACAGTTTAATCTTTGCGCATTTGACAGTTCACTATGAACTTCGCGCGTTTGGCAGTTCGCTTTGAACTTCGCGCGTTAGACAGTTCGCTTTGAATGTATATGTTGTATATTTTTTTATTTATTAAGGTTCGAATTGATTATTTACAGTTAAGACAGGGCAGAGTCTGTCGAGCCAGTTTTACTAACTGGCTATGAAAGGTTCTGTTATAGCGTTGCAGTGATTCTACGTATTAAAATTCAGGACAATACATTTGGATTTTTTTATAAAAGCGTGTTTTGTTAGTTTTTTATTATTATTTAATTTTCTGTTTTCTTCATATAAGTGCATTGCATTTAATCGAACTTCAAGAAACCGGTAAAATTAAGCTCAAAGATTCAGTTACAACCCAAGCACATAAAAACGTGTTAAAATAGATTATAGAATACCAACATTACCTAAACTTCTTTTTTTAGTGTTTGGCGATGTTATATTTAAAATAAAAACTTTTAATTAAAAACCTATAATAAAATATTTCAAGTCTAAACTATATTAAATTATAAAAACCAAACTTTAAAACATAATTATTATAACAAAAAAAAAACAAACTTAAAAATAAAATGCTGCATCCACATTACTGTCCTAACTTTAAATTGTACATAATTAGAAAAATCTTACTCAAAAAGGAGTTATCTTAATCATTTTTTATTACTTAGTTCCAACATAATATAGTGTGATTATACATACATATATGTATAGCCTCTAACGCAACCAGAAATGACAAGTAATCTGTTAACAAATTTCAATTATATTGGATCAGTTGTTTTCGCGTACGAGAAACACAAATACATAAACAAGCGGACGCGTAATTTAGTGTAATAGTAAGAATATTAGAATGTACACAAATACAGGTGTAACGTAGAACAAATTGTGCATATTGTTATCAGTAGCATTACGTGCGTGACACGAAGCTAAAGGAAGCGACAAAAACATCTGTACAAAAACCTAAGAAACTATAGAAAACGGATGTTTTGATCCAATGCAAATATAACTTTTCTTTGTACTCCCGCTTCCTTCCGGAGCTTTGTGATGGCTGAATTGTAAATGAAATCTCCGATTTTGTACCGCTTATGTAATACCATGTCGCTTCTTTGCTTCAATAACGTGACATGTTTGAAACCTCAAGTTTTTTATTTTATTTGATAATTGAAATCTCCGTGTTTGATTTGAGATAGCTAAGGTGTTAAATTTTTGTACGTAATCTATAATATACGTAAAAAATACACAATTAAGTAAAATAATTTTTGTAATAATAAAATAGCCGAATCTGGACATTTTGCACATAGGTTCTTCAAATTGGATAAGTAAGCTCTAAGAAAAGAATTTTGTAAATTTCGCTCTTAAAAGGGTAAAATTCGAGCATGAATGTCTCTTAATATTAAGTCGCTGCAGCCCATGGACATCCACATGCAACCTGAAACAGGACTAAATCCTATCTGAACTAGTACGTAGATGTGTTACTAGTCCTGAGAATTAAGACGGTGACGTTTTAAGTCAGCAACCGTAGCTCTCTAACCAAAACGAGTTGCACCAGTGGATCATGAGGATACCGATGTGGTACCTCCCCCATAATTAAGGATGGATTAAAAAGTCGCTTCCACACTAACTTATCAATACATTTTCCCAGTGGAGCAAAGATATACGAGATCGTTTCTTCAAGCAATCACGCGGAGAACATTTCATACGAATGTAACCTATCCAAATTAATTGGCAACACTGTATTGCATTTTATTATGTTGCACTTAACTGCAAACTCAGTCATATTGCGATATCTCCAACTTATTGAAGGTGGGAGACAAATGTAGTTCTCCCACCCTAGTTCTCCTACCTTGTTAAAGGTGGGAGAACTACATTTCGAGAGGAAAGGTATCACCGCCACCCTCATAATCCACCGTAAAGCATTACTTGTGTTTCGGTGGAGGGGGTTGCCGGCTACATGTTGAAGCGACACGACCATCTTAGTCCTCAGACGTAGCAACATATCTACGTTGGAGCTCAGATAGGATTTCGGTCGTATTTTTGTTGTTGCACATGGATGTTTATGGGCCGCGACTATTTAACATCAGGTTACTCTTCTCACATACAAAAAAATATCTGATATACCTTTTGGTATTACAGATATATTTTAAAAGAGAGAGACATTTTTTATATCATTTGCATAAAAATGAATCTGGGTGTCCCTTAATCCCATCAGGAGCAATAGCAAATATACCCTAAATACTTCAACTTCTTATTTAAATACGACGAAAGGCTACAGTTTTTTGGAAGTTAATTACAACTTAACAAACTTAACAGATTTTTGAAAATATTTATGACATAATCGTTAAATTAATGTTTAGAAATTTTATTTAAAATTTGTTTTTGAATAATACCAATTTTTTTAACTACAATTGAGAAAAAACAAATATTGTATTGTATTTGTAATTCTGAAATAAGTTATTATTATTATTATTTAAATAAAGGATATTTAAAGGAATACAATATATGTTAATTTTTTTTCTTCATTCCATTACCATTGATATTACATGTAATTCCTGGCCGGTTTACAATATACTAGATTTCACGATAGGAAAGCAACGATACGAAACTATTAAATGCAAGTTTTGTTTTCAATAAAGCCTAGTTTTGCATAATAGCCAGCAGTGTGGGCTAAGGCCTCGGTTTATAGTCTAGATAAGATCTAGTCCATGTTTTAGATTCCCGGTATGGTGTTTAGCTAAAGTGATATCTTAGGCAATTGTACAGCATAAGGAGTAAGTGACATAAACTGCTGACCATTCGAACGTAATTTGGTTTATTTTACAACAGTAGGAAGGAAACTTGCAGGCTACTTGATGTGGAGTGGTTGGAACAGACCTTGTATTGTTTATATTAGAAGATTATAGAAGTATTTTTTACATTATAAGACTAAGAAGATGTATTTTTATATAAGTACAATACTAATATGTGTAATAGTATATATTTTTAATCACATCACTTTTTCCTATCCTCATAGTGCTTGTTTTAAATTATATGTATACCATTATACATTGTGGTGGCGGATTGTTGCGAAGTAGTTTTAACAACAACTTAATAAAATAGGTTCCAAAAGGGATACGAGTGGAAGCTCGACCCATATCGAAGAGATCCCAGAATATACGTCCATATGAGCGTATATTTATATTTCGCGATAAAAGCCACAGATCAACACTTGTTATAAATCTACATAGTGCATTAAACATTTGTCTAAATTTTGACTAATCATTAGTATGTGTCTATTTAAAATTCAAATTAGCTCTCAAATTTATTTTTATTAAACTCTTATTTGATTTGATGATATTCTGCATATTTTTTCTAGATTTTCTTGATACTATGTTTTTATTTCTATTTTACCGTTAATAAATTTAAATATCAAGAACTATAACATGATGAGAACCGAACCCGGACCTCTAGCGTACTCTGCTTTTAACGCTGAAGTGCATAGTGCTGCAGCTTTTTAGATCGTTGACCATCAACAAAGTTTAACGTCAACTGCAGTCAAAAATAAGATGGGTGTCCGCTAGTAGTAGTCACTTCGCATGTACTTGCGTGATTCAAAGGGTTAAGCAGCTCCGATACCCGGGATCCCGGTTGTTATTGGTATAAAAACGTTAAAACTTATCGGAAGCCTTATGGACGGTTTGTAATTATCCTATGAGCTTAATAAAACGTGTTTATGTGTATTTTACCATAATTATTTTTAGTTATGCCTCAGTTACATTACATTAATACATAGGATAGAATAGAATGATAATACATAGGATAGAATAGAATAGAATAGAATAGAATATGCTTTATTGCATTCCATAAAATAGAAGACAAGCATTTACATATTTCACAACATACACAATAGGCGGACACACAGGTATGTGTATATATATATATTGTATACATATACAATATACATATATATACATACATAAGTCTATAAAAATAATAGAGATACAGGCACTTTCAAAATTTGTCGTAGACTAAATTCACTCAATAACACAAATGGACTACGTTTCACTTTTATATGATAGTGGGGATACACAGTTGTAGCACGTTTCCGACAAGTACAGTAAGCGAGTGGCAATTAACACTATTTGTGTCTCCACGCCTATATACAATTTATGAGAAGTAGTCGTGAATCTACAGGATTTATAATACATTTAACTCTTAGTCATCTCGAGATCAAAATTTTGGATATATTTGCATTAGAAGTATTTAGGCGTCTATTTGTCTGTCTATTTGTCTATCTGATCGTCTATCTCTCCGATTGTCTGACAATCTATTTAGCATTGTCAATCAAAATTTTGGGGATATTTGCATATAAAATTGTTGACTCTCTGTTTGTCTATCTGTCTGTCGCTCTGTCAGATTGTCTATCTACTTGATCGTCTATCTTTCTGACTGTCTAATTATCTAGCATAAAATTAAATCATAGATAC
Source organism: Phocides pigmalion okeechobee (assembly GCA_018251015.1). NCBI lineage: Eukaryota > Metazoa > Arthropoda > Insecta > Lepidoptera > Hesperiidae > Phocides > Phocides pigmalion. Next base: position 8,641 of record DWON01010530.1, read on the forward strand.
CTTGAGATCAAAATTTTGAAGACATTTGCATATAAAATTTTTGACTGTCTGTTTGACTTTCTGTATATTAATCTGTCAGATTGTCTATCCATCTGATCCTTTATCTTTCTGATTGTCTGATTATTTATTTATTGTATATTTAAATCATAGTCATCTCGAAAATAAACTTTTGGAGATACTTATTTCAGAATTTCTTGAGTGTCTGTTTGTCTTCTTGTCTGTCGATTTGTCAGAATATCTGTTTATCTGATCGTCTGTCTTTTTGATTATCTATCTGTCAGTCTGTAAGTTTATCTAATTTTCAATATGTCTGTATGTAATTTCATTTATAACTCTAAATAGGCTTGCCCGAGTATAATAAAACAGATATATAGTAAAAACAATATTGCAAATGATTGTAGCATATGATTCAGACATTTTAAATGGTTATGTATGTGTATTTACAAACCAAAATGGCATGATCTAGCTTAATAGAAATAGGTATATAGTAAAAATAATTTCATTTGTCATTTTGCAAATGATTCCTAAATTTGATTTAGACATTTAATATAGTTATTATAAAAATCAATGCCTAGCAAAATACATAAACGTCAAGCAGAAGTTTGTCTAAAATATTTCCTAGGAATAGTTAATTACGATCAATAAAATTACGAATAGAATGCATTTTTTTATTTTTTAATATTATAATTCGTGAAGTCTAATTCAAATTCACTTTATTTTTTTTCCATTAATTATTAAATTATTAAAATTAAATACATAATTAAAATACCAGCTTTTGCATGAGGGTTTACTATTACTAGCACAAACATATTTGCATTATTTTAACATTTTAAACAAACACACAACAATTTTCTGTGTATAATGAACAAATAAATAAATAAATAAAAAAAAAAAATATTTAGATGAACAACAAATTTAAATATTATAGAATAACATCAATTTGCTATCAGACAAATTACTAAAACATAGCAATGTGTATTTAAATACAATGGCTTGATATTTAAGTTGATATTGTCGAAAGGTATTTTATAAACCTGTATTATGTTTCGTCCACAGCTGCGAACTTTGCGTCCATTGATAGCAAAGATATATAAAGGTAGCAATAAATAATAATAAGGTAGAAATGTGGCAATAAGGTATAGGTAACTTTTCATTTTATATCAAATGAAGACATTTGTGCAATCACCTAACCTAAACAATCTAAAGGGAGTCTGCCCATGCGGAATGGTTTCGACAACGCTAGCAGTATTCCTGCGTTCCATAGATATTGCAATTCTTTGGGCTATATATGAACCATCCCTCTTGCCCTTTGCTATATAAAAAATATATTATTGTACAAGAGTACAATGAATATTTTTGAGATTTTTCTTTTTTGTGTTAACCACAATCAGCATTTTATGGTTTTAAAATAAGGAGAATACAGCTAAACAAATCCAAGCCTTTTTTTAAATGTTAACCACGTCAAAGGTAAACAGATGTATCGATGTAAGCGATGAATATTTAATTTCATAATACGATATATGGGTATATTGATATTTCTATATATCGATATAACGATATTTCGATATATTGATATACTGATACTCCGATATATCGTGTAATACAATTACGCATTCATCGCTACTGGAAAGACGTTTAATGATTTCATATAACGATATTTCGATACATGGATATATTGATATACCGATTTTCCGGTATACTGATATACCGATATATCGATATATTGATATACCGATATTTCGATATATCGATATATCGAATAATAAAATTACGCATTCATCGCTTATGACATTTACTGGAATGATATCCTTTAGATGCCTTAGTTTTTGCCGAAAGCAATTTATGCGTGAACTTTATCTCTATAAATCTTAGTGAATTAAGTTTCGCAAAGCAGGAGCTTAGTTTCAACTTAATAGACCGATGATCGGCGGTATTAATCAAACTTACAAATAGGCTTTAGTGACCAGAAAAGCCCCCAACCAGTTGGAACGACGACCTGATGAAGGTAGCGGGTAGCCGCTGGATGCAGAGGGCACAGAACCGTGAGGGCACAGTGGCGGCACCTGGGGGAGGC
>DWON01010531.1:0-10714 GCA_018251015.1 Phocides pigmalion okeechobee
CTAAATACTTAAATATATTTTAAGTGACGGTAGCATCCATAACCACTACGCTGGAATGTGCAATATAGGGTAAAATCATGTAATTATGTATTTAATTTATAAATACTGAGACTCATAATATTGTTCTGGATCCAAATTAATACCACCAAATTGGTTATGCCAGTCACATGTTTTGGCGAGTTTACACTATTATTAATTCATTTAAGTAAAGTAAAATCTTGGATTTCGCAGTGAAATATCGTCAGCCCCCCGGCTATTTCAACTAGAAGGCTTGGAATACCGTTCAGATCAATATCCTCACGATTTTGGTACATATGAATACAATAAAGATTCAAAAGCGATACAGTACTTTGAGATACAGCATCCGTCAACGAAGGCTTATAACTTGGTGCGATTCCGGGTGTTGTCCAACTGGGGACACACAGTTTATACTTGCGTGTATCGAGTGAGAGTGCACGGCGAGCTCGCGCCGGGACAAACACCATCACAGACTTCTAGAGACGACCAGGAACTTAGAATTGAAAATGAATAAATTTATGTTGTTTTTCGTATAGGTGACATTGTGAGATCAGTTCCAACCTATTTAGGACCCTTCTACTATTATGTATGCTACATCAGTTAAGTATTAAAGTGGTCATTTCTAAAACTATTTTTATTCATAAATCTTTGAGCCTTTTAAAAGTAAGTATCTACTAAGAGTACGTTTTAATATTCAGTGAAGGCAAAATAGAGAGATCGTAAATGGCACGATTATGCTCATTCTTTGTCGTGAGTGAAAAATGTATCTACCAACTTATAGGTGTATGTGTGTCATTTATTTTACGCCAAAGGGATTCAACGGGTACAGGGCTACTTGGCATAATTTTTTTGTGAATAACTCCAAAGCCATTAATGCCAGGTGCCCAGTTAAGCTTATTGTACTTTTGCACAAAACGAGAGAAAGCCAATACTAACAGTAGATGTTAATCTGGGTGTCCGGCAGCCGAATGCTATAAAAATTCACCTATTGTGCAGTGGACAATGCGACAAAGCACATAAATTAACATGAGCAAAGTGATCATGGGCCCCCGCGGCGTCTCTATTAATGGGTTGACCAGCCCTGCGCTCCCATTATGTCGACGAATTGATCACGGGTTGCATTGAATTTTAACCTATTATATAAATGTTATATCCACACATACCAATCCGTTCCGTTCCGGATTGGTGTGTGTGGATACTTGATTATTGAATTTGGATTCGATGTTGATTATACCTACATTTTGTACAACGAAATATCAGTGACAGTCCAGTGGTAAAATTTTGGCATGCAGAGTCCGGGGTTTGAATTTGTGGCCCGTGTCTCTGGTTTTTCGAAGTTATGTGCGTTTTAAAGTTAATTACTTCCTTTAATGACAAAGGAAAATATCGTATGGAAACCTTATGGAAACCTACATATGTGCAAGAATTATTCACAAAGTTCTTTAAAGGGCGTGAAGTCTACTTCTCATTTAAAAAGAGATCAGTGTCCAGCAGTAGAACGATAATGGGCGGATGAAGATTTGTTTAATATTTTATAGATAAACAGGAATGAACCTAGTCAATTTCATTGAACGTTGTACTTGTTTAAATGGCGAAATTGCTCCTATTTTGTTTCTTTAACGTGCAGTTATTTGTAACTAGCAGTGTATCATCTATTGTATGAGTTAGTCGATAATTATTAATTTGGGACACGGTGGAATCCAATAGCAAGGATAAATAACGTTAATAAATCTCTTATTATTAATGACAAAATAACTATGTGACAGTATGTTGGCAGATTTTCCGTAACTGGTGTATGTTGATTCGATTCTTGATTCGGTTAAATGATATTTGTTTCTACATAAGTTCACTGATTTGCAAAATGCTTTTAAGAAACGTATTTTCTCCTTTTGGAAGATAAAATACCATCCACAAGGGCAAAAATTAGGATGAAATTTCACTTTGAAGTTTGAATTATAATAGAGTAATGTACCTACGTAGGTACATTACTCTATTATAATTGTTCATAAGTATAAAGAATATATAAATATATAAAAACACGTTCAAAAGAAATTAACACATCTGAGGGTGGTAAAACGGGAGATGCAATTTCTTTAAAATCGGTTTTTAGTTAAAATGATATATCGAGTATTTTTTATTTATGCTTATAATGTACCATAACTGTTATAATTTTTACGATAGACTAGTCGAAAACTATGCGAACTTAAGAAGTACAAATACATATAAATGCTAATATACAGATTATATTTATGGGCCGGTATACATTCAAGTAGACCGAATATCCGCTTACAATGTTTATGACAAAAATAAATTATATCGGTTCTATTTATATATTGAATAGATGTTGTATAATATGTAAGTGTATATATTATAACAATTTGTTTATTATATATATATTATGACTACAGGTGACGAGGGAATTTTCCGAAGCTACATTATCTCATGGAGGACAAACCGGGTGATGAAAAAGGCACTTTATCAGTGAAATATTCACGGCATGCATGCAAAGCACTTAAAACTATTGGTGTCTTCCTTACTCAACGCCTTCGGTTATTCCTGGTATAAGGAGCCCCTAGTTCTCGGTTTGCATTGCTTGGTACAGCCTGTTGTAGCTACAGTAAACTACCGCCTTTTCGGATCCTTATGCTATAAGGTACCTATATGATTGATTGTATAATTACTTGCACTTGAACACGTAGCCATGCAAATGTTCATTCATATCAATGACTGTTTTGATTTCTCAATTCGATTTCAAATAAAGAATTGTAGCATTTTTGAATATGATAACGACATCGAAGCGAAGAGACAAGCGTGAAATTAACATCATTACGAACATTTCAGGATTATTACTGTCCAAGTCACATTATGTAGGGACTAAGTATGGATATATAGACCTTTTCTTTCCTTAATACAATGCGGAGCCTTTCCCAGTGACAAATAGATAGGAGTTATAAAGGGTGAAAGCACCTCTCCATGAAATTTATCCTTTTCTACCGGTACCGCCTCCGTGTACCGCTCAATATTAATGATGTGATCTTAGTTCAAATGTCTCTCGCAGTCTTTTGCCTGACGTGTATTAATGATCGGTATTTGTGTCCAGATTTCTGTTTGGCTACGGCTACAGATTTACGTGAAGAACCTGATTTTATGAATAAGTAATGGTTCAAAGAAAATTTAACAATGTTGTATTCTAAATAAATTCACAAATATATATAGATGTACCTATCTTAAAATAAGATATGGTTTTTTACATTTGCTCGCGTAAAATAATTCTACATTGATCTTTAATTACTTACTATTGGCAAAACAATCATATGAACTCAATTTCGATACGAAAAATCAATATATCTAAAATAGCTAATGAAAGTGCAAGTCGAGATCGTGTATTAGGGTTTCCGTAAATCCAAAAATACATTTATGTGTTATATATTAACACTATAATGTATTGTTTAATTTAAAATGTGTATTTTTTTCATTTACTTTAGACTACTTAGCGAGGGAATGTCTGGTTTAAAATCTATTATATCTATTATAAAGTCAAGTTGGATGGATCGATGTGAAAGTACATATGTACCTATATACATATAACATTATATTTACACTTTTTGTCTTTCAATTTGTTTCCGTTATTTAATATCCGAAATGGTTGAACCCATTTCGACGGGATGTCATCGGTAGTTAGCTAATGTTATGTGTATATTCTTAATTTAGAAATAGTTTTAGGGTGCTATGCAAACAAAATAGAAACTATAAAAGGGCTGGATTGGTTAAAAAAATTGGTTAAAAAATAAATAAAACATATCAATGAAACCTTTGTTACAATCGTAATATAAATGAATTAAATTAATACCCATCTTACAATTTAAAATAAATAATTATCACTGGATACTTGCACCCCAGATAAATGTACATAAAGTTCTTAAGTGTCTGAAGTCTACTAATCTGCACTATTTACTATGTAACGGATACTCAAGGTTAACGTATTTTTATGCAGATATTTGAGTTTAGTAGTTCGAAATATCGGCAATAAAAAAATAATAAATCGTGAATCGTGAGTACCCGGTACACAGTAAAATATATAAATTCCGCCATAATATTACTTTAAAATTATAATTTGCACTTGGTAATCTAATTATTCTCATTTTGAGAGAAGACCCGTTCCCATCAGTGGAACAGTGATGGATTGATGTTGATAATAATGATATTTATGTAATGTTGGTTTTTTTATTTTTTGCTACATATTCTTACCATGTGTGGCAGGCTTCAAAATATTTAACAATATTAGGGATATATGTTTCTACGCTATCGCTCGTGAAAGGCTTGTGTCGGTAAAGGATTACTCCCAGTAGTTTCACGGTTGGATGCATCGCTATTGCCTCCGAGCGATACTCGCGTCGATTCTGCTAACTTCCTGACTGTCCGAGTGACGAGATAAGGGCTATTTAATGTTATCATGAAATAAATGTTGTATTACACAATTTTATTATTAGTGTCGTAAATTGATCGTAAGGTGTTACGTTTTATGTGATTTGCCACAATAATTGTTATTTTCATTTTATTGAACCTGTAGTACAGTACGACATCGTTTTTTTTATGTTTTTATTTTTCTATATATTGTTTAAAATTATCTAATTTTATCTTAAAATTATGATATAATTTATCAATAAATACTAGACACTACGTTTGAGGTAATGAATACCGGTCTGCGGTGTACAGTGGGTTCCAGGATATGAAGAGTTGATAAATAAACAGGTATAGGCTTCGATGAATGTGTTATTCTTAACTTGTTTTAAATTACTAAAGGCGTCTACGTGTGTATGCGTAATAATAAAAATACGCAAAGGTTTCAATTACCTTCACACGTCACTGCACACGTCACTCTAAGACCAGGTGGAAGGATGACCTAAATCAGAAAACTTGAGATGGTACTAGACCAATTTAAGTGGCGTCAATTAAGGAAGACCAATGTCTGGCTGTAGACCTCAAAAACTGGTGGAAGGATGGACATAAGAAAAAGAATTACTTACATTTTTATTTATCAAATTTTAATGTTAAACCAATTTCTTTGTATACATATATGTTTTACTTGCTGGTAAGTTCGATAAATAATAAAAATAGATTATATTTTTAGTAACTTAAATATACTAAATATGTTTTTTGTTTTAGTTTATTTCATATTTTATTTATTTAACTAAAAAGATATTGTGATTTTTCTGTAAGCAGGATACATAAAATTGCTTCTCACTTACACCATACAACATCGCTGCTAGTAGCAAATGTGTCGTAGGTGTTGTTGAGCGATTCGTTTTAAATAGTCTCTAAAGGCTTTGTCTCGCAGACGGTCTTTGTACCAACACGTCACAAACGCTCTCGTATGCGCTCCGGTGACTTTGCAAAATGTCGTCCTCAGGAAATGCGATTTTAACAGCGAAAACATCAGAATTACAAGTCATTACGATTCACTTCATTGCCTCGGGCCTAAAGGGTGTTTGTTGTCGTATCCTTACCCTTTCATTTATAGTTTTTATTTGCCAAACTTAGCCCCTCAGAAATTCTTCGTTTTGTTGACAAAAATACTACTGTATTCGATTATTTTCATCTGTATTGTTCACAATTGATACCGAACGATAGAAGAAACTTCGTGAACTTAATTTCATGAAATACCTATATTTAGGAAGTACCTTGACTCTCTGCTTTAAACCAAAATACATAAGCTTGATATAAAATATAATAAATAAAAGGGCTTATTAAGTACTTTAATTTTTATGTTAAAAATATACGTGACGTTATTTTGCGACCGTTTTTACTCATATAACGCACTTACCAAATCATTTTTTCTATTTTAATATTGATTTTCAGAGCATTCTGTCAGAGACATTCGTTTGAAGTCACAGAACCTGCCAATTCGTGATGAATTTAACTCATTATTGCGAGTGGCGAAGGGTTCCCTGCAGGTACGTCCGTATGGCGCGATCGGTCCTTCATAATTTAGAAAAAGAGCCATTTATTAAACTAGAGCCCTTAGTAATTATTGGGGCTCACACTGGTATATTCGCTACCTGCCGGCAATTCGCCATTTGCCCATTGTCTGTCGGCGTGGCGCCCTAAAGGGTTTTAATTTTAAATGCAGCGTGTAACTATTCCGGCTTTTATTCGTAAATTTCTCTTTCGCGGGTGGTTAGTCCGCTGGACGCAATATGGCACGTATTTTTTGTCTCGGGCAAGGGTAAGCAATTAACTAGGTACAACATCGGCTTTGTTGCGTTTTTGCGGTTGTTCTGAATTATTAAAGGCTTTCCAACCAGACATAAATTCGGCAAATGTATAATTATATGTGGGTACATTCGCTCTGGCGAAAATACTTAATTATATCCGTTATTACTGTAAGTGAGGCCAAAAATACTGAGGAATGAGGAAAAATAATAACGAAGAATCCAAGAATAAAATGAAAAATACTACTATCAATAATCATATTTGAATAATTGAGTAGGTATCTGTTTGTTAACAATACTGGTAGATTAGTTTTCGCAAGAGTCGTCAAAAATATGTCATTAATAAGCAACGAAATGCTTATACTGAAGTGTAGTAGAAAGTAGATTTATTTAATTTGAATTTGAATTATTCTTACATTCCTTTAGTACAATTTACAAATACTTTAGTAACAAAAACATTTTCACTTAAACCACTGATGATAAATACCTATCTATTATATCTTGCAATAGTCGTATAAAATTACACGCTTCAGAGTCCAGCCGCTGTGTGTAAACAGAATCACGTTCATCTCGCCAGTTTGTCCGCAAACATGGCGCAAATGAATATGGACAAGCGTGTTTGTCGATGCAGATCGCGTTACAACAACAAATATTCTTGTTTATTTATATGGTATCGACAATCAGACTACCGCCCGTGTGTGTCGGGGGGTCCCTGCCTCTGTCTAATGTGATGCAGTCGCCATGACAACACTGCAGCCCTACACCGCACACATCATGAGAGCCCATAAAAAACAAAACAGAAGCAGAAAACTCACTCGGCCTCACCCCGGTTCCTGTCGCCGCGGACGTCCGAGAGTTCCCTTCTTTCAAACATAATTTATGATCTCGGGGAAATAAACATAAAAAATAGAAAAGGAAAAACGACGGCACGCACGATAAAAAAGCTCGTCGTAAAAGTGCGTTGGGCGCGGGGTGCCGGCGCTGCCCCGCGCCGCCCCGTCCGCGGGCGGCAACCCTTCCGCTGCCCGCCTCCGCCCTGCCCCACACCGCCATGGTAAAGGGTTAGGGCGACTAACCCTCTCTACTACTATATACACGTTTAACTATAAACTCACTGCTGCTCTCAAAACCCGATCATTAATCTTAGAGACGTAGACTATGTAACGTAACTTTGTACGTAGGTATTCGTTTATTAACGTAATAGTAATTTAACGTTAAAATATCTAGTATAGACAAGATTTTTTTAAATTTGAGACAACACTGGTTACAGAGGACAGAACTTTTGATGTATTATATACCTATACATTGTTTTTTTTTTAATATAGAACTGGGTGATTATTGGTATTGATACAATAACATATTCAGTCATATTCCCCTTATAATATTATTATATTTGGTTCATATATAACAACTAAGAAGTTGTTATATATGAACCAAAGAGCGGTCCCGGGAGAGACATCGAAGGCGCGGCGGCGATAGCTGATGATGACACGGCAGAGGCCGGTAACGAGGCTTTGATGTAAATGTGGTCCAACGAGCGGGTAGCGGCCTGCAACTCACGGCACCCTCGCCAGGCGTCTCGCCGCCGGGCCCCGACTTGCCCTGTACACGCTTTCACCCGCGTTCTCTGCTCTAAACAACCACACACTAATATGATTGCAATTTTCTACTATCTCATCGACATTACCTTTTTATATCGTCTATTTTGTATCAACTTATTATGTTTGAAAACAAAATAATATCGCACCTAGGTGTTACCAGTTTATTAACTTATTTCACAGATTATCCGTTGAAAGCCATTAATTTAATGTTAGTGTGATTAAAAAATTAGAACTCGAAACCATTGTAACAGAATAAACAAATATGATATCTAGTCATATTTTAGTCTTATTGCTGAGCTGATGATAAAATGAATATAACAATAAAATATACAAAAAAAAAACTAAATAAATAAGTATCTAAATGTCTTTTTAAAATTTAATTGCATTTGCTGGTATTGACGTAACTACATGAAGTACTAAGTTACTATATGAGGCGAATAGGTTGTTAAGCATTGGTTTTCTTTAGAACCTGTGCTTCTCTACCTAAGGGTCAATTACATATGTATGTATTTACACGGATTTCAGTCCCGCTACAGTGGTATTTTTAATATTAAGAAAAAAATGTATTGAAGTGGTTTTATTACGTATTATATCGTATTAATGATTTTTCTGTTTATTTATTTATTTATATTTATTTATTTATTCTGTTTGTTCGTTCAATAACATTTGCGCCTTCAGTTTACTTGTCTAACTTGCGATGATTTTAATTTTTCTACCTAATATTTCTCTTTTTTATATTAGAAAATATGTCTATTAAAAGTTATTTCTACACATTTTTCATGCTCATTTATCAAGCTATTGTACATTGTCGATATCGACACGAGCGCTGGACAGGGGTCACTTCTCTAGGCGATTTTTTTACAGTGTTCCGCCCACCGCTCGCCGCCCGCCGTCGCTCTGCTTTTTGGCAATTTTATTTATTGCCGATATCTCTAGCTTTGCCCAGAGGAAAACTCGCATCATGTTAATTTCCTGTGTGACTCTTAGAGCGTCTTTTTTGGGAGAAAACTGTATACATAGATCAGTCAACAACATGTACGCTCTCATCTACAAAGTGAGTTAACATATAGTATTTAAATAAATTATTATATACGTGTTATTTTATATGATCGTCAATCTATTACAGTCCCACTACTGGGCATTGGTTTCATATTAAAATGAAAAGGTTTAGGCCATAAGCACACAACGCTGGTCAAGTGAGGATTGGTAGTTTCAGATCACACACACATCTTTGAGTATTTTAAAGGTGGGAGTACTATAGTTTGACTGGGGAGGTACCACCGCCCACTTCATAATCCGCCGTAAAGCATTACTTGTGTTTCGGTTGGAGAGGTGCGGTTGCCGGTTACACGCTCGTTCGCTACTATTCTCACATAAAAAAATAACTTCAAGATATCTCACACTGTTGTCTTTCACTATTAAAGCTAGTGATCATTATTTTCTAATAATATTTCATATAATAAATGTATAATTTACTTATCTCTGTGTAAAGACAAGTTGATAGTAATCTCGTAAGTTCACATTTACTTAACAAACTTCGGCCTGAGGCTCTACTAGCATGTGAAGTTGGAGTTATTAAGACTTTGAAGAAGTTCTTTACGTACCGATTAAAATAAAAGACGTATACTGGAGTCTTATTTATTGGTTACTAGCTTCCAGAACATAGCCCCTAATTAAATATAAGTTGTACCAGACACTTAACAACATTTTTTTTCGACTAGGCATAAGACAGTTTAATTATGATTCCCTTTAGAGAGAAAACTTTAAAGATGCTATGTTTATTGTGAATCGTATTGCAATTTTGATAATCCTATTTCCTGACCATGATCGACGTGCCTTCGTGTTGTCGGAACACCGGTATTAATAACGACCACTTTATGCGAAGGGCTCCTCATCGGGGTGGCACTTATTTAAATTCCCATTTTTGTAACAAATTTACATTAGATTCCACGTACGCTAAGATGTTAAGGTACCTCGGGTCCCTTTTTGTGTTGTAAATTGAGGGTCACACAAAAACCGTTGCGCTTACAAATACTTCGCCCATAACGTCCAGCCGCGGCCGATGACGGTGAAAAAGTACGGTTCGCCTACTTAATTTTTTTTTTATTCTTTTGATGTCCGTTTTACGCTTGCAACTATTCGCATTTTTTATGTCACATCGATCGCCATTAACCGGTGTACTGGTTGCTTCAAATTTTGGGAAAAAATTGTAAATTACGAGGGGACGATTATAAACACATGCGCGAGCGCGTCAAATCTTCAGCCGGCGCACGTTCATCGTTCAGGGACGCGTTATGGCTTTTTTAAAACGACAGTAGAAACGGGGGAAGAGTATTTTTAAAAAATAAAATTACTTTTTTAGCCAAAAAATGTGTCCCCGCTATCGAGTCCAATTGTTGCGTGTCGGCTGAGCACGCGTTCGATTTTATGTTTGTGAGGGATTTTTTATTATGTGGTGTGTGCCATCCTGTGGTACGGTGATACCGACTGGGTTCGACTTATCTTCTAGACAAACATGTCACTCTTCGATAGACGTGGGCTCTCAAACTCGTCTTAAAACAACTTGCCACAGGCATGTTCAATGTTTACTTTTAGAGTAACCCTTTTTGTCCTGTAGCGTATACCCATGTCATTGTTGACAACATATTAAGCGAGGTACGAGATACATACGTTTCTTTTTAATACCTATATGCAGTAGTTAAATAATGTTTAAAAATATGTAGAAATTAGGGAAGTAGATATATAGATATCTAATATACAATTGAATAATATGTGTTGTTTATATTGTTACCTAAAGTAACTTATAATAATAATAATTATTATTATTTATTATGAAAGAGTAAGAAACGGGCATGCAGGCCACCTGATGGTAAGTGGTCACTG
>DWON01010532.1:0-10713 GCA_018251015.1 Phocides pigmalion okeechobee
TGTCCATGGGCTGCAGTGACCACTTAACATCAGGTGGCCTGCATGCCCGTTTCTTACTCTTTCGCAATAAAAAAGAAGAATGTAATATTCGAAAATTAGATTTAATTTTATGTAATACAGATCTGTGAAATACAGAATAAGGTATTATTTTTTTAATTATCCAAAGATGGATAGTTTTTTGGACCATATTGCCTACATCGTTTCTTGTTTATGTTTTTTCTTCCGTGGTTTAATACGATGTCCATTACATTGTACCAAAAATGAGAAACATTAAAAAATGTGCCAAAAATATTTCCACAGATCAGAAATCCTTCGTTCATAATTTACGACGCCGCCATGCCAAACGCCAGACGAAACGAAACGCTTGAATAACCGCCAAGCGCATTTGAATATTATCTGTGCTTTTCGATTTTTCGCAAATATTCTTATCGTTTGTGGCAACACTGTATCACTGATTTGAATGTTTGTTCTCCGAACATTTTGCTGGAAAACAACTTAAAATTCTATTTTTCAAACTTATTTTGTTCAACCGTAGATTTTTTTCTATTATACTCATTTTAATTAAAACAATTAAAACCTTAATACTTATTATAATAAAAGCCCTACTAAATATTCTAAAGAGAGTTCGTGCCCATATGTGTCTAGAATGCTAACCACATTTCCGCGTTGAATAGAGATTACAATTCTCTGAGCGAGATTTGTACTAACCCCCTTGTCATCGGTGACGTCGATCAAACGTGGGACTAATTGATTAAAAATCTTTTAGGTAGTTTATAATTAGTTTATTAGTAAATTTATAAATACAACAGTGAATCTTTTGCCAGTCCTTATTAGATCATTTTTGCCGTAAACCTGAAGATTTAAAAAAGTGGATTATTGTTAATGTTAAAAAATGTTATTATTTGACCATAGTTTTCTTTATATTATCTATATCAATCTCGATACAATAATTTCTCAAATAAATGACGAAATCAACATAAATTTACCGACATTAGCAATTCTAAAATGTTTATTTTATGTTGATTTTATTGAACAGTATTTTATGTGAAAATAAAAACAATTATGAGACTTCTGTTTTGATATCATAACGTCTAAGCATTATTACGAAATTGTGATCAACCATGGTCTAAGACATGTAACCAATTAGAACTAATTAAAATTTTCTGACGTAAATTATCAGAGCCATTTTTTTACACAAAACGGGATATCGGTCTATTTTTCTTAGAAAAAGATCGATTAATAAAGGAAAAATTATAGGTTCCTTTATGTATGAAAACCTTCATTCCAAATCTTGTTTTATGCATCAAGAATATGATTATCAAAAATTAAAAATGTTATGAAACATAAATTTTCAGTTATTATTATATTTGTCAGAAACAACTTTATTTAACATAGCGCGGTTTGGGAAATCGGGACAACTTTGCGTCCCGAGGTTTTCCTTCGGGACGCCGGAACGGAGAACAAAAAAAGGGACTATCCCGTTTAAAATGGAGCTTAAGGTCACGTTGGAACGGTGGTACCATCACGTTATGAATGGCCTCTTGTCTGCTTACATTCGAAACACATATTCTGTAACGAGAAGATTTATTTTAATTATTTACCAATACAAAATATAAAAGTTACCAAAGAATGTGTCCATTTTAACACTCTCTGCGGCTTGAACACACCTGTGTTGGATTACGAGCGAACACAAGTGCTATGCTTACGTCGGCGCTACAAGACTAAAGGCGGAAATTACGTCTGTGTATTCGTGAATGCTACACGGATGCTAAAAATACAATATTTGTGTCGAAGCATCTCTAGTCTTGGAACAATAGCTCCAGTTTAATTGATATATGCATTTGTGGGCCGCGGACGAAGTGTTAATACATAATTGTTACAAAATACCATTTACTTTGTAACTGTTATATTTTGTAAAGGTGATAGAGCCGTTACAGCTCGCCCGGGGCGGCACCACCGCCACTCTCATAACGCGCCGTTAAGTAACATGTTCTTCATGTATTGTGTTTCGGTCGGGGAGGTGTAGTTGCCGAATACACATTATTGGAGGCGACCATTTTAGTCCTCAATAGTAGGAACGCATCTGCATCCATCCATAAATCGAACTTCTGTTCTATTTGAGATTGGACGTGGTTGTCCATCCTGCAGTGATGACTTAACACCAGGTGACCTGCATGCCCGTTTCTTACTCTTTCACAATAAAAAATACTTAATTAGATCAGTTACAACACTGTTTTATGGAATTACACGATCTAAAAACACTCTTCCGCTAGTCAGCGGACTAGAGCATGTATCCTCGACTGGTGCAGTGATGACGTAACTCAGGACATTACCAAAAAATATGCAAATTTCCAACCTTCTGCCTATTATTGTAACTCGATTACATATATAGAACAGGATAACGTGGCTCGAGCTAGGTAAACGTGTGACTCTGACCCAGACGAGTGCTGCATCTGTAATGACGACCTTGCTCATCTCGTGATGTCATGGAATTGTTGTGACTGTCAATTAGGAGCGGACTCAGACCGCGAGCCAGCGAGATTTTCTAAGCCAGTTCATTGTAGGGGTTCGGGACAGAATTTACAACTCATAGTATTAATAACCTATTTGTACTGATTCAGACTTTAATAAAAGCCCTAATTTTTACTATTTTGTTTTTTTTTTTTCAATTTGATTACATCTCTAAATATTCTCATGCCAGTTGGGTGAATTCGCAAAGGTAACATTATATTTGTTATGTTACTGTACTAATTAACACCTAGTATTGTTGTGTGTTCTGGAATTATTAATTAATAAGTTAGATTGCCACTCTAACGCATTAGGTTATGTATTCATTCGCATTCCCTGTAATGATAGCGGTGATGATAAATAAATAAATAAATAAATAAATAAATGTTTCTGATTCGAAATATCAAGAATCGAAAATCAATTGTTTAGTGTTTATTAAGTTCAAATTAATGTCAGATACTGTTTACGGTAAATGGCAATACGGTATCTTCCCTTGATGGATGGAATATAATCCAAGCATTTTATAGTACGTTGTGAGAAGATACGACCATTTGTATCATAATATATCCACAAATAATAATATAAAAAGATATAAAAACGTTCTTGTTTTATCTAAATTTACAAAAACACCCATTCCATAGCAATTCAAATGTATAATTATGTACTAAAAGAAATAAAGGTAATAAATAGCGTGAATATATTTAATATAAGATGAAGGAATATTTTGATTTTGATAGGTCAATGTATGTCATTAGCGTTAATACATTGGTGTGTGTTTGAAATATAAATAATTAAAAGCTAGAACGTCATTTATCTAGCGTTGTTGTGTGTATTAAAAATCCTAATGTTTTAGCGTAATTGTTATAATAACCACCATTTAGTGACAGAAAATTACTTAGAATAGTTCTACGGCGTCGTAACGCGGCATATTCACCGTTCGCTATTGGTGGAAATAATTATTTTCCTGTCGTCTATTGGCGGAAATTATGTTCAAAGTACCGTTCCTCCAATATGGCGGCGGGATGTCGCGTCACATCTTTTCTGTGAAACCTATGTGCCTTATGACAACTCGACTTATGCTCACTCGACTAAAATATATTTATATATTATCTGCATTTTTTTATGTAATTTATTTATGAAAAAATATAAAAGTATTCCGGTAAGCGATATACATACACACGCTACTAAGAATCCTACGCTATTAAACTAAGTACGAATGTAGAGCGTGTTCTCATTTGGTGGAATTTAGTACATTTCTATAGGTCGTGGGGCGAAAATTTTATTAAAACGGGGGAAACAAGCCGCAAAAATGGTGCGAAAGAATTCTAGAATAGTGTATCGCGGTGCGAGCACGCGTGTTCTGTTTCGCGGATAATACGAGCGCGAGAGTAGAACGCCCATAACACTAGATAACACGAGATGTACGGCAACAGAAGAATATAACATCTATGGATGGGATTATTTACATTTATTTCCAATTCTACAGAACATAGTGTCCCTAACTAAAATTTTACCAATTCTGGTTTTCATCATGATACGATGTGTTATCGTTATGAAGAAATAGATGATTCTAAAAGAAACGCAACAATACACCAACAATACGATTACTTGGGTGTCGTGCATACATTGGTACACAAAACCAACATAGAAATTTTATCCAGACACTTGACTATCTCTAGATACACGAGTAAAATTAGATAGATTTATGTCGTAGTTTGAGATTACAAAGTGTAACTTGGTAGCCTACCAACTTCTATCTTGGATAAGTCTCAAGCATATAGATTTTATCAACCGATAGAGCAACTAATATTTTTATTCTAATGTCCCCTATAGTGAATATGATAAACAGGCATACGAATACAGCCATTCCTAATGATATTTTTGAAAATTTATTGATACTATTTTTTATGTGAGAAGAGTAGCAATCGAGCATGCAAACCACCTGATGTTAAGTAGTCGCAGCCCATACACATCCACGTACAAACACAAACACGACCGAAATCCTATCTGAGCTCGAATATAGATACGTCGCTACTCCTGTGGACTAAGAATGTCGCGTCGCTTCAAAATGTATCCGGCAACCGCACCTCTCCAACAGAAACACAAGTAATACTTTACGGCGGATTATGAGGGCGGCGGTGGTACCTCCTCGGTCGAACTATAGTTGTCTTACCTTTATAGCTTTAAAACATCATTCTTTATACGCTATGCCGTGTCAGGAATTCCAATCCCGTACCATTAGGTATTAGATGCCGGAGTGTTACTACGCTATCACTACGTCGAACTAGGTCGTGTTAAAAATTCTATAAATAAATTACTTTCACGTTCAAATAACTTCTCTTTGACTATTTGAATATACTGCAGCTGTACTAGAGGCCACTCGTACACTACGTAAGGTCGACCTGAGATTGTGCAATAACGCTCCATTTTATAACTTCTAACTTTACAACTATACGTAGAAGAAAGTTGTACATGAACCGTGTTTGTAAATTGTATATTTTTGACAACTGTAATTTTAATACAAATTATTCAACGATACATAGACGGAAAACACAATTTTTATTATTTTTTGGCTAGCTATATGTCTGTCCATTACTGCAATACGGGAAAATTAATCGATCGATTTGAATGAGACCTTTTTTATTTTGTTTTGTAGCCTATGTATTAAGGCATTTACATTTAGGATACAGTTTGAAGCGCTTTTAAGAAGGGATGACCAAATATTTATTTTCCTTTTTTGTTATTGTAGTTGAGAAATTTACAATTAATATTTGATTATTTAATTATAATATTACTTTATTTTATATAAGAACCGTTTACCTTAACACATTTTCAGTGCTCATGTCTTGTAAAAAAGTAAACAAAAGTCATTTTTATATAAGTCGTGTGTATGTACAGTGTTTCCTTTACATGTTTCTTGCTTACTGTTTCCTTTTTTACACTTTAACCATCCCTCCTCTCAAATATAACGCGGACGAAGTCATCGGCATAGCTAGTTTAAATATAAACACACACGGCACCGTATTAGCTCGCGTTTCTCGTCTTGACCCACATTTTTTCTTCTTTATAATCGAAACGTTCAATGTTCTAAAATGTTTAATGTTACGTCATAAATTAACGCCTGAGGCCGGCTTTTGAAATGTATACTGTGAATACTTTAATACGCGGGATTAATATTTAAAACGCGGGATATAAAGTCAATCGCTGCATAAACCAAAATGCAGGAGATATTCTTTTAGTGTTATTGAGTTTTGTTAATTTAATGCTTTAGAACGTGGGATTCAAATCGCAGGCGCACTAACCCATATACAGTACATATTTAGTGTTATAGGGACTTGTTTACTGCAAATGCGGAATTCTAATTATACGGGGGCACAGATCAAAATGTTGTTATTTTTTTAGTGTTACTAGATTCTACTATTAGCCTTATAGTCTATAAATTATAAAGTTTGTAGTACGTTAGATAAAGTGCAAACGAATTTATCTAGTTTTTTGGATGTAAAAAATAAAGGTTTTGCAGATACGCTCGTATGGTGTAACTCGCGATATATGTACAATTCATAAAGTGTGGATCTCCGAGTTAATTTAGCGTTTTGTTTACGTTAAGCGTAGTTAACGAGTGTAACTGCGGGTTAATTATTGCGCTGAAATGTAGTGATTTGTTGCAACCATTAGTTTAATGTAGCTTATATAAGAATTTAGATGAGAACATATAGAAATATAGGGGGCACTTCGGGCATCAGAAGCAATACTGCATAGATTTAACCAAAATATAAAGTTAGCGACTTATTCAATTAAACCATCACGGCAATCTAGTGTTACAATCATAATAGCAATCACATCGCTAAATGACAATAGAATGGGCCAGGAACAGAGAGCAGTCCGTGTACCGCGACGCACCCGAATATAATGCGTAACGAGCTAGAGCTACCGTCAGGCAACGAAATACGCAGGTGGGGCGATCAGGTGACGTCACCCGATTCGATGACAACATTTTTTCACATCTACCTTATTTTTAGCGCAACTACCCTATTTTTATTGAGAGCGACAACACTTTGTACATTTTACTATGCACGGGATAGGACTGATTAATGATATTTTATTGCCGATATTTCCAACCAGTTGAATGGATCGTCACGTCAAACCGTTAATTGTTATTACAAGGTAAGGTAGGCGATAATATTAGTTTAAAATCATAATGTAGCTTGTTATGTAAAAAAACATATGTACAGTTAATGAGTCGAGTTAGAATATTGAATGACGTGGACCAATGTAATGCGACATTATATTTTATGTAGTATATATAGTTTAGTGGTATTTTTTTCGTATGTTTTGTTAAACGTGTTAATTATTGGCTGTCATATCTTATGATAAAGAATATGATATAATGAAGCAAATGTTGCTAATGTTTGCTAAAACAAGACTGAACTGTTTTCATTAGTGCCCAGAGAGGCTTAAATAATTTTAAGTAAACAAACAACGGACTTCAAGGAACTACTCCTTCTGATTTCGTTCCTTAGTTAGGATCTTCTTTAAATGTATTCTTATTTGTATCTATATACTTAAACCCAATTATAAATTTCGTTTCCCATTATTTCACCCGTATGGACAGTATTTGCTATTCAAATTAAAATGGGACCAAAATAATAATAATAAAGCAATGAAAAATGAAGCCGAATTACGAAATGTCTACTTTTTTTTAATCGGTTGAAAAATCTATCTTTGCACTATTAAGATTAAGTGCTGCCATGCTGATATGATGCGGACAAAGTATTATTAAATGAAAGTGATATTTTGTTTGTAGAAATTTAATAACCGTCATTATAGCGTCAGTATCCATTTCGAAAGTAAATAAAAGTTAATCGAATGACATAAAAGTCGCATAAAGCACAGTAAATGTCTCTCAGATTGCTCCCATAATTTCACTGAACTCTTTTCACTGTGTTCTGTGGCAAAAACCATCATGCGATCATGTAAGATTACAATTGAAATAAAATGGCGGAATTGTGTTAATGTGGTTAAGATATTTCATACCTATTATAAAGGTGGAAGAGCCGTTAGAGCTCGCCCGGGGCGGCACCACCGCTACCCTCATAATCCGCCCTAAAGTGACATGTTCTCCATGTATTGTTTAGGTTGGGGTGGTGTGGTTGCCGGATACACATTATTGGAGGCGACCATCTTAGTTTTTAAGAGTAGGAACGCATCCACGTCCATCCTTAAATATAACTTAAACTTAAATATAACTGTTCTATTTGAGATTGGACGTAGTTGTCCATGGGCTGACCACTTAACATCAGGTGGCCTGCATGCCCGTTTCTTACTCTTTCACAATAGAAAAAAGAAAAAAAAAGATATTTATCACATAAACGTTTTTCGATCAAACGTTGCTTGAATATCGTCGCGATATCGCCGCGATTCTTTGATCACTATTATGTTGTTAACGCGACGGTACCTTGATCTCTCAATCGCGTCGCGGCTCAGGTGGTAAGTTGATAGATGGTAGAACTATAGTTCGATCGGGGAGGTACCATCTACGCTCTCATAATCTGCCACAAAACAATAGTTTTATTTTGGTATTTATGTGATTTTTATTTTTAGTATTGGTGCCGTAGATACAAGTGAACAAAATCCAGGGGTAGTTCACATTATAATTTATTAGATTCGATTTAAGTTATTAGATGGTTCACGATTATACTCGAGTACTACGAAAAAGAAAATCATAATTTATAAGGTACTGGAAGAAAAGCGATTATTTGACCATCTTAAAGGTGAAATTACTTGAATCTGATATTTTTTAATATTTTCCCGGTACTCACGAGTAAAGATTTTGATGTTTGATTACCGATATTTCGAACCAGTTGCATGGCTCGTGGTCACGCCTTCTATGTCTATTTCTTTTTTTTTTGAGTTCCATTTCAAAAATCTTTAATAGTGACTACCCTAATCGTGATTAAATCCGCGATTATATTAGTTTCAAATCATAGGGTATTCATTTCATCCGTTATAACTTTGTCCAAACCTAGTAATTCACCAGCTCTACGCAGCTCCATACATTGGTGCCGGCACCTGCATGCGATGGTCGTCCGAAAATAGACGAAACAGTTCGTGGAGGCCGACAGTGGATTGTAACACTATTTATAGTCGAATGGCGCATCTTGGCGTATCTTGTCTTCACAAGTGGTCTACGGTAAGGGGTGCGTTTGAACTGAAATAAAACTTTATTTTTACTACGTAACGGCTACTCGCGATAAACGTTTTCCTAATTGTCGACATTTCGAATATGTTGCATGGGTCGTTACGACGAAATGGAAATTGCAACAGTGCAAAGTAAAGATACAATTAGTGTAGTGCGTTGTGGCACGGAAAGCAAAAAAATAAAACGAAGGGGACGTAGGATAAATGGATTTGTTTATCACTAGGACCTGTACAGTGATTCTAGCGGCTCTCGCGGGGGAGGAGATTGGTAGGGATTATTCAGGCCTCGAGGGTTCCCTCTTTGCCCGGGCTTCTTCTCAAGGGGTCTAGAGACCATCCGGACGGGTCGCGCGGCTCTACATCAATCATTTCAAGTAACACCGCTATATCAATTAAAAAATAACAATGTAACGGGAAAGCATCGATGGTCGGCACGGCCCTCACACTGATCCTGCTGTTTAGCGGGCGGCTACGTACTTGGTGCGATCGTCTACTGATATGCTAGCAGTCGATCCCCAGGTGTTCGGGGGACTCTGCCCGGCTCAACAGCTCCCGCGGGAGCTGTCGGCCACCGGCTGGTCGATCCTGTAATAATATGCAGTACAAGTTTAAGAAAATATAGACTGAGTAGTCAATGAAACGCGGTTAGCCCTGTCTGCTTGAGTAGATCTTAAAGGTTGAATAGAATTAAGCAACATTGGGCGCAGGCAAATGTTGGATGGGTGACCGTTAATAGTAAAATTTCATGCTTCTATTCTTCGGAATGTATCTTAAGCAGCCCAAAAATCTATTGTAGTTAAAAACCCATGCTGAAGAGAGCAATATATTTTTTTAAATACGATCTAAATAATAAATACTATAAAAATATTAAATAACATTTTTGTTTTATTTTCGGATAAGTCTTGGAAACGGCTAAAACCATTTTGATGAGATTTTTAGGAAAACAATTGTAATAGTTAATTCAAAAGGCACAGTACATTATTTAATATTAAGCTTTATTCAACAACATTTCGTATGGTTTTCCAAAAAAAAATAATTTCATACAATGCCAGGAAACGAACATGGTTATAATAGTAAAGAAATGACGTATGAACAATGCGGCCTCTAGACTGCAAAAAACACTGCATAATATGTAGATATACATATATATACCTATGCATCTTGTTTACATTGTATACTAGAGTTATTTCGCCTTGCACCATATTCATCGACGTGCGACACTCAAGATTTTTTCCCGGAAATATTCCGAACCGAATTCTTGGCTGATGCCGCAAGAACTAGTAGTTATTTATGATTATGCTAACTTAAACAATATTTTTAAGAAGTTATTAAATCTTACACACAATTATGTCCACGTTTCATGGATTCTGCTGGTGACAACAGGGCTGGTTCGCATCTCACGTAGAGAATTGCGATCACTATTTAGCGCGGGAATACGGCTAGTGGTCTTGCTACCATGTGGCGTGGGCACGGAATCCATTTGATTTAGTTCAGGGTAGGCTTATATTATAATTCGTTTTAAGATTTTTTTCAAATTTTAATTTGTATAATAAATTTCAATAAAATGTCACTTAAAGCAATATCTATCTTTTGGTTTACATTTTTTAAGATATTGAAAGAACACGCGAACATGCAGTTCACCCGATAGTGTGTAGTAACTATAGTTTAAAAACGTCTATAGACAACTCGATACGGAACTAGAGTTCTATCTGAAGTCTATCACAGATTAGTTGCTTTTAAGGTATAAATATTTTATATTTGTAACTGTAAATGAAACACAAAGGAATTATTTTACAGCGGATTATAAGGGCGACGGTAGTACTACACTGGTTGAACTATACTTCTATCATTAGTCTTTTTTTTTTTTAAAGGGTAAGAAACGGGCATGCAGCCCACCTGATGTTAAGTGGTCACTGCAGCCCATCGACAACCACGTCCAATCTCAAATAGAACAGAAGTTTTATTTAAGGATGGACGCAGATGCGTTCCTACTCTTGAGGACTAAGA
>DWON01010533.1:0-10713 GCA_018251015.1 Phocides pigmalion okeechobee
GGTTGTCCATGGGCTGCGGTGACCACTTAACACCAGGTGGCCTGCATGCCCGTTTCTTACTCTTTCGCAATAAAAAAGAAAACTTACTCGGAAGGAACGAAGTCAAATTTCACGCATGATTTTTTAACTTATTGGTCTAATAAAAACAAATACAAATTCAGTATAACTTGGTTGGGTTAATTGAGAACGAACATACCATGGAAACCTATGTAATGTCCACAAAGATACATATATGATATCCCTAAAAAATAATTTAGACTATAACTAGAACTCTTGTGATTCTGTAAGGACATGAGTCGAGAGTCGGTCAATTAATGAAACTATTTATAGTTTGATAGCCAGAGGTGGCTTTGAATTTGATTAGAAAAAAATTTAAAATTGCAGTTTATTTTGCCAACAATTCTAGGCAGTTACTAGAACTTACCGACACAAGTATCAGTTAGGAACTGGCTTAATTTATAGTACGTCAAACTTATAGTTAGTGTTTGTGTGGTCTATAGGCAAGGTCGTGTTTCTTTATGCACATGTATGTAGTTGCGTGATTGTCATCTAACTCTCAATTACTTTTACAATATAACCTCATTAAGCTATTTCATTGTTGTCTAATTTAAAATGAACCTTATAGTTGTTTTTCGTTTGATTCCATTAATATTTCTTAATTTATTTATACGACATATCATATATGGTACGAATTTAATAATTGCTATGTAAATACTGTAAGAGAAGAAAGCATTTTGTGGATGTCACGGGAAGGAACATTTATATAATTTCTATCGTTATTACAAATATTATTCATAAAACTTAAAATAATAATAAATAATCATATTATAAAGACTTTTCAGTATATATTTGAATGCTTAGGGTAACAAGTTATTTTTATTATGTAATCTTTATTCATTTAATTTATCTAAAATGCCAATTTTATGGAATCACCTCTAATTGAAGATCTATTTGTAATCAGTAAAGTGAACGGCCCTTTATCAAAGTCTCAAGGTAACAACAAAACATAACTATCTTGTTTGAGTCCAAAACTGTTGTGGAATGTATTTCATAAGCTCTAGGGTTGAATTTAGACAAAAAACGCGCGCGTCTAATGTTGTTTTGTGGCGCCCGCGCAGGCCGCCCTTGCAAAGCTTTTCTTTCCGAGAATGATTGCTAGCCAACGCCCCTTGCATATTTCCTGACGCTACATAGGAACAACAACTATAATATGAAATAGTATAAAAGCTAAGCGAAATAAGGAATATGCATCAGTCGTTCTTTGGACTAACAACAAACAACACAGACCACAATGTTCAAGCTGGTGGTGTTGTCTTCCGTGCTGGCTTTGGCCGCATCCAGCGCTATCGCTCCTCTCGGTTGGGCCGGACACGGCTGGGCTGGCTGGGCCGGTCATGGCTTGGCTGCTCCCTTAGTGGCTCCACATGTCGCCGCCCCGGTAGCTGTGGCCGCTCCCCTCGCTGTGGCTGCTCCTGTGCATGGCGCATACAACTACAGAGGACCTCTATCACTGGCGCCCGGCCAACCTGCCAGTATCCTGGCTACCGATGGCAGGCCCCTGGATACTCTCAGCGTGAACTTGGACCGCGCTGCTCACTACACTGCGAGGGCAGTGGACGCTCACGCAGCCCACGTTCTTCACAAACGCTCAGCGGTGCTCGCAGCTCCCGTCGCCTGGTCCCATGCCGCTCATGTCGCCGCTCCTCTTGCAGCTGCCCCCCTAGCTGGAGTTTGGGGTCACGGTGCAGCCTGGGCTCCCGCTGCTGCCTGGGGTCATGCTGCCGCCTGGGGTGGTCATCATTGGTGAAAAATATACAAAAGATTTTAGATTTACAACAAATAATATTATTGCCAATATAAAGAGAGTTACCCTAAACTTCTTCTCTTTTCTTTTTTAATTCCCTAATTTACAGTAGTTAAACTCCTCTTAAACTACTGGTAAAATATTTATTTTATTTAACGTTAATGTTCCATGGTCCTTTTGATTGTAAATCGTGTATCGAGGTTTGGAGTTTGGGATCTGGTGTACATTGTAGAAATGCCTTTTCAAGTTAAATGTTTATCTTTACACTGAAGATGTGCCGACAATACATTGAAATATTGTATGTTTTTAGCATCTTTGTAGCATCTTCATTATGAAACGATGTTTCCGCCGTCAGTCAAATATGTAGCGCCGAACACAGCACTTGTTTTCGCCCGTAATCCAAACAATTTCTGTACGTCCAACACAGCTGTGTACGAGCCGCAAGCGCCATACACCAAGTAATACACAGCAGAAAGACACAAACAGCCATCGTATCACACACACTGAGAGATTCTGTAGGAATTATGAACATTAAAGCTTCATCGAAATAATTAAATATATCAAAATATTTACAATATACGGTATATCGTAAATTACGATGTTTCTATAAGTTTTTGTTGAAAATTTTCAGAATTTTTCAGGATTTTCACTAAATAGTCCAAAAGTCACAGAGGAAGGGAAGTACAAATCTGGTGAACATAAAAGCAAATACATTAGACACTCACGACTTAAATTATAAAGTAAAAAATATATACGTATAACTTTCAGACTTATCCAATGCTACCCATCTATACTAATATATAAAGACATCACTTAATTTCAATGAACATCTTAGAAGATATGACAATAACTATTACACGCGGACGAAGTCGCGGGCACAGCTAGTATGGGTATATACCTTACTCACCCTGTATCCTGAACATTTTTTCTATTATCCATACATTTGTAACTTGCAGCAATTCTTGCGTTTCTGTGAAAGAATACAGATACCGGCTTATTAACATACGAGATTATCTTAACACTTTCTCTGCTGCTACAACACTGCTGTGTAATGCGCGACGCAACGCGCTTGTGGCTCGTACACACCTGAGTTGAGCGGACAAATCTGTATGGATTTCGGGCGAACAAAAGTTCTGTTTTTACGTTGGCGCTACAAAACTAGGGGCGGACTATTAGGTCTCTGTACGTACGTAGATGATAAACAGATGCTAAAAAATACAATATTTCAGTAATTTGTCGGCATAACTTCAGTCTAGTCAAATCAGCTCCAGTTTAGGGCCGCCTCCCGCAATATTGACCCGATCTAATATATGAGCTGTCAAAGTGTTAATCCTCAGTCCGATCCTCAACTCTTGTAATCAATATCATATGTGGATTTTGCTCTATACGGAGTTGGTTACGGATTTACGGCAATGACCCTAAGGTAGTATTATTACTATCAGGCGAACTGCGTGCTCATTTCCTAAATTAACTTTACAAAAAAGACCAAACTTCCGTTATTCACTCCTGTCAATTGGCAAAGAAATGAAACGTACGTAAAGTTTATATTATAATTTAATGCATAAGTACCGCTCGATGCAACATATCGTATACGTGTAAACTATTTGTTGCCCTCGTATTTTTATAAGGCGTTCTTTGTATGTCAGCTAATTTTAAAATTATTTTTTCGGTCCATATATGCGAAAATCGAACTATTTTTCTTTCATCACAGAGAGAAGTACGTTTCTGCAGGAGACTTTTATAGGGCATAGACGAAATTTGAAACAGGAATATAATCACATATTATTTCTTTTCTTTTTTATTTTTGTGTACATGTACTTTTATTTTATTACCATAACTTTTTTATTTAAACATTGAAATATATTTAAAGTAAATAACACATTACATATTAATTAGAAACCATACGTATACAGGCATAGATGCGTTGATGTTCCTGAGTGCAGAGATAGACACCTAGCGTCTATGTAGACGGCAACTGCATAGGAACGAACGCATTCGCGTCCTTCCTTAAATAGAACTTATGTTCTATTTGAGATTGGACGTGGTTGTCCATGGGCTGCAGTGACCATTTAATTGACCGTTTCTTACTCCTTCATAATATAAAAAAACTTGTGTCCAATGTGGGGTCAATTACAGATGTCCACGAGCTGCGTTGACAATTTCACATCGGTAAGAGCGTCCTTGTTCATTACTTTACATTCAATAAATTAAACAACCTTTACCACAAGCACATGTGTGGATTATCTTTATAAAAAAATATGAAAGTCTAAAAGATAGAGCAATTCATGAAGCAATTTAGATCATTTGAATATGTTTATGATCTATTTTGTGTCATTTCTACGATTTATGACATTGCTTATGACTTTTACATAATTGGAATAATTGCAGTCAAATATTTTTTTAATTTCTTGCAAGGTCCTTATTTCTACAAGATACTTGATATCTTATAGGGTACAGAGATGGAAAGTCATTTTTAAATGCATTTATTTCCTTAAATGACATGATCAATGATATCTGATCGCTACAATTGATTAAATTTTATTTTCATTTAATTTTTTTTTGGGAAATGATACAATATTACATAATTAATAGGCTTTTGATAAAGAAATAATGGTGATCTAATTAAAACATTTTGAGTTGACTTCCTGTGAACTTTATAAAGGTAAGCGTACAAAGTACCCAATCATAGGCTCCCAATTATAATTACAGTAGGGACTAATTCCCATGGAAGGGATTTCCTACTGTTTTCCATGAAACTTTCTTCTTTTCTTAAAGAAGGTTACTCTCTAATAATTTTTATAGTATTAAAATAGACTACATATGCTTTACTGCAATCTACGTTTTTTTTAGTTTTACCGTGACCACGAGCCATGCAACTGGTTCGAAATATCGGCAATTAAAGGTCAAAGATCGTTGATCATGGGTACCCGTTATATAGCAAAATTTACTGCAATCTGTCGTGCAAACGATTCTCTACCAATGTGTGTTAATATATAACATATACATTGCTTGTTGGATCTTTGAAAACCCCTGACCCACAAAATTTCAAAAAATGCACAAAGCCACAGCTTGGTATCATATATAAAATAACACTTGGTATAAAATAACATTAAACTGGTTGAGTTCTACGAGGTTACGAATCTATCCTTTAAAGCTTATACGAGTCATGATGATTCTAATTCAATTTGTTTAGAATTTACGAGATGCATATAACGTTTTATTAAATAAAAACATATACGGAGTATTAATATTTGAGACAATAAGCTGTTAAAAAGTTTTAAATATAGAAACATAATGAATATTCAAGATGGTAGAACAGTTCGACTGGGATGGTACCACCGCCGCCTTGATAATCCACCGTAAAAACTTATAGTATTTCTATTAGCGAGATGCGGTTCAATCCTCAGGGGTGGCAATGCATCAGTGCACGATGTCAGGGAACACCAGTCTTGTGTTATGTTGGATGTGCTGCAGACTCTATTTACCGCCAGATGGTTTGCACGCTATTTTTTCAATGTAAAAAAAGAATGCATGAAATGGGATGCAAAGTTATATATTCATAAACAAAGCTAATAATGATATGCATCCAACTCAAAGAAAGACTAGATTCAGAATCAATTTAAATGGTGTTGTTGTGTAATTATTTAATATCTGAAATAAAGCTTTCATAAATTAATTTCGCCAGATAACACGTTTAACAGTAACCTATTAAAATGGAATTTAACATTTAATTATATATATAACAATTAACAACTAGTAGACGTACTATCATTATGCATGTAAAACTGTTTGTACCTGCTTACGACCTTCAATCAAATAAAACAACATTCGCCAGAGCTCTCCAGATCAGAGGAATTCTTCTTATACTTGTCACATGGCTATTTGTCTTAATGTGTAAACCATAGTATTATCATTAGATGTTGTATGTTTAACAATAGAATGGAAATGAAATGCATATATATATTTACATATTTATTTGCTTATATTTGGTCAGGTTTCCAAAGATGAACGTTTAACCGGCGTAGGCGAGGGGAGCGGTGTAAGCCACGGGGTGGGCGGCAACGACAGGGGCAGCAGCGTACGTGCGGGCAATCAAAGGTGCATGGGCGTAGGTGGAGTAGGCCAAGGGTGCGATGAGAGCAGCAGAGCGTTTCTTCAGAATGTGGAGACCACCATCGAGGGCCTTGGCCGTAAGGTGAGCGGAGCGGTCCAAGTTGACATCCAGGGTGTCCAAAGGCCTGCCGTCAGCGGCGAGGATGTTGGCGGGCTGTCCGGGTGCCAGCGACAGAGGTCCACGGTAGTTGTAGGGCTGTATCAAGGGAGCGGAGTAGACCAAAGGAGCGATGAGAGCAGCAGAGCGCTTCTTCAAAATGTGGAGACCGCCATCGAGGGCTTTGGCCGTAAGGTGAGCGGAGCGGTCCAAGTTGACATCCAGGGTGTCCAAAGGCCTGCCGTCAGCGGCGAGGATGTTGGCGGGCTGTCCGGGTGCCAGCGACAGAGGTCCACGGTAGTTGTAAGGTTGCAGCAGAGGCGCGCTGTAAGCCAGAGGCGCTACGTAACCGGCGTAGTAGGGCGAGATGGCCGAAGCCGCCGCCAGGAAGCAAGACAACACCACCAGCTTCATCATTTTGTAAGTGGTCTGTGTTGTTTTCTGTGCTCCGAAACACTGATGCTATCGGACGATTGCATGCGGCTTTTATACTTGCATCATATGAATAACTAGATGGGCGTCGCCGGAATACATTGTCGACCCTGAAAGGACTACTTTTGATAAGAAATAAAAGTTCACATATTTTGCAGGGCGATTTTTTCTCCTGCGTCTCACTAGCATCTTAATTTAGTTGTGACATTTACGACATTATTTATATAACAATTACAAATACTTAGAAAGATTTATGAAATTATTTGTTTTATTATTATTATGTACTTTGATAAAATGATATTTTACTTGCATTGAGATTGTATGGGAAGTATATGTTTGAAAGTATATAAAACCTATTTACATAAGAATTTTGCGCCAATAGATTGAAGTTATTGCCTCAGCCGATACAATTTTCATATATACAATCTGTAATTTTTTTCTTATTTCATTATCATAATTATCAAACCATTACTTTCTCTATGCTGTAAAACGTTAATTTAAGTGAAGGAACCTGCAAATCTGCCGTCCATGGACATCAGTCTTGCCTGGCGACGTGGGTAAGCTCGTTGCTACTCCTGAGGGCTGAAATACTTGCTACGCTTGTATGTGTTACCGACAACCTCAATTCTTTAATAGGAACATAAGAACTGTTTTAGGATGGATTATACACCTCGGGTAGGTGGCGTATTCTACCACCTTGCGAACGCAAATATCTTTGCGAAATTTGATTTACATGGGAGCTCGAACTCCCATTATGAGACATTGAAATTCGTAGCTATTACTGTTACAATATTTTATGGTTGTTGTTTGTAACCTCATATTATTTTGACTGGTTCTCTACAGCTGGGACTCTACAGCTGAGGGACTTCTGGGCATTCTATATCACACTGGGATTGGGATCGGATGCAATTGACAAATATTGAAACAATATTGCAATTCAAAAGGTCAAAATTATAAAGGATCCTAAACTCAGGTAAATATGTACTTACTCGTATATATTTTTGTTTATAACGGCCTAGAAAATAGATTCTTAGTTATTTATTATTTACATTTTACTGCATAATTGTTGGGTCCTTTCAACCTTCGTAAGTACTTAAACAGCAATACTGGAATGACATAATGATTCCTAGATCTACTTACATAATTTAAAAATTCTTTAAGCCGTTGTGGTGGATAAAAAACAATGGGAATGGTAATTAATTTTGTAAGACGCCGCTGTTTTTAATATATCATAACTAAATTGATCGTTAGGTATAAAAAAAGAGAATTAAGGACCTGACATTGGCCTGACAATAATTCTTTAGGGGCGGAGGAGGGCCGTCGTTTGGGACGCAACATACGTCGATACGTTGGCAACTTCTCGCCTCGGCGGAACGGTGTCGAGGGCTGAAGCTTCGGCTGAGGCTGCAGATGTGCCAAGAGGTGCAAATGTTACACTATGACGTGATGATTATGTATTCGTTTCGCTAGGCAAAGGTTTCAAAACCTTTCGTCCATGGGGTCCGCGTTCATATCTCGCGAAGAGCGCGGCGAGCGATCTTGGAACCATGCCGCAAGGACAAAGACTCCCTTTGGATTGTTTAGGTTAGGCTTTTATTATAATTAGTTTTAAAACTTAAGGAATCGTAACTAGAACTTCTTATCGTTGGCTATCGGCGCCAACACTACTTCTGTGGACTAAGATATTTATCTCGCGTGTAAGTATAGTATTTCACACCACTTCAAACGAAAAATGTAATCGCTTTAATGAGGAATATAAAGACGACGTTGACATCTCCACGATCACTCTATATTAGAATCACCTTTTACTTTATTTATTTATATATTCTTTAGTGACTCAAAAAGGCACAAAGGCGATATATAATGAGACAGTAAAAATTGAAAAGAAAGAGATTTATATACATACCTAAACACATTTACTGTGATAACAAAAACAGGAATCAATGGAAAACAAAAGAGATGGCTTTGTATGAACGAAGAATATATTACCGTACAAAACAGCAGATTTTTAAATTCAAAGTAGATTGATAGTAGCAGCGTAACGCGGCAGAGTTTTAAAGGATATGAATTGCCGGCAACACTTGCCAGCGAGCCGACTATTTAAATCTTTAGGAGTAACAACGCATCTATGCACGACGTCAGACAGGACCTAACTTTTTTGAGGATGGACGTAGATGTCCATGGGCTGTACGAATCATTAACTATCAGGTGACCTGCACGTTCGATTGCTAATTTTTCAACTTAAAAAATGTAGTGAACCCGGTATGCTAGTCTCTAAATATTATAAAACATAAATATAAAACATAAATAGTAAGTAAATATAAACTCTATTACCTGAGCGAAGATGAGCCGGGTCTAAGTTAGTATATATAGTTATAGTTATGAGGCATTCCAAACCTCAAGACCGACAGGGACATCCGTACTTGTAACCTCAGAATCAAATGGGAATTGTCAATTGCGGTCGGTAACCGATGTTCAAGGACGGCTGTTAATAGAATTAAATGTGCTATTTTTGTTTCATTAAGTAGGTATGTGCAAAAAGTAAGGAAGCAGAAATGAGATTATTATCGTATAAATATGGGATCGGGGAAGTTTAATTTCGCAATTCAACTAATATGTCAGCCAACCACTTTGAATAACATAAATGTTTGTAGGAAATCTCTAATATA
Source organism: Phocides pigmalion okeechobee (assembly GCA_018251015.1). Taxonomy (NCBI): domain Eukaryota; kingdom Metazoa; phylum Arthropoda; class Insecta; order Lepidoptera; family Hesperiidae; genus Phocides; species Phocides pigmalion. The sequence goes on from DWON01010533.1 coordinate 9,116, forward strand.
CGACACTGGTAATCTCTGATGTTAGATGGAGTCTAATGTATAGATGTTAAGACTTACGTGGTTGTGACAAGATCAGACCATTTCGTTGCAACCTTTAACAAAAACGTGATGTAAAAATCTTATGTACATACTGACCTCATTTTTCAGTAAAATGCTATTTTGTCGTAAGTTTTTATTCATGTATTGCATACGAATTTTTGCACGTATTAAATGTACCTATTGCATTGCAAATTAAAATGAACTATCTTATTGGCAGTCCAAGATCTTTTACATAATTCAATTATTAGTACGTATATTGCCAATTTCAATTTAATAATATGCTATCTCAAGTTACACGAAAGTATTTAACGGTATGTACATATATTACCTAGTAGATATTTCCCGCGGCGTCGCTCGCGTTGAAGCCCTTAAATAAATATCAAAGATCGTAAATAATATGAAATATACAAAAAATTAAAACAGCTGAAGCTACAGTCAACAAGATATTCAATTGAAGGCTTTGAAGATGCTAGATTTTCAAACAATGATGTCTGCCAAAATATTAAATAAATATATATTTTTAATAAAAAGTATTCTATGTCCTTTTTAATACCTCTAAGAATATTTGTACAAAGTTTGGTCGTTACAAAGTAATATCAGTTAACCCACCGATATTTGCATACATAAAAAATCTTATAATCATAATTTTTTTGACGGGTATATATTTTCAAACAAAAAAGGGAATTATACAACGATTAACTTTTCAAATTATCTAAGTTGTCTGTTAAAAATTGAAAATTGCCTGTAAATTAATGTAGAACGCGCGGGTATTTGACGCAGTTTTAATGGTAATTTCCAGATAATAGAATAGAATCTGGTGATGGCGGTGGCAACCATCCCATACCATTTTTTTCCTAATAGCAGCAGTTTCACACTACTATTCGGTTAACTAGAATATAGTGGTTAGAACAGAGCGGCAAGGCTAATTAGTTTGTAAGTCCTGTTTTTTAATAAACCTGTGATCAACCACATCTCTTGTCAGTGAAGTTACAGAGAGTAGTAACTACTGCATTCGTTTATTCTACTTGTTTAGTTCTACCTGTCAAAAGACAGACGCTGTTTTTATTTTAGACATTGGAGTAGTCTGCCATATGTCGAAGAAGCCATTCACTGTAGGGACATGAATTTTAGTATATATACATTTTCAGCACTATATAATTTTGAAGTAATATAATCGCGAAATTTATATTTTACAGAGCTTCACCGATAATCAAGTTAATGGTTAAAAATATCAACAATTAGAAAATGGCGAGTATCCGTTATATGGTAAGAGGTCTTCACTAAGACAATGTGTACTATGATTTTTTATGATTTTTCAATGATATCTGCATGAAAAGTGCATTAAATTAACTGTAATTTGGCAAAGGGAGATCTCCGTCCAGGCAAGTTGATGTGCCTGGGGAGCGGCCGTGCTCCGATAGTGTCATTTCGGAGTTTGTATATATGCCAGGTATTTAGAAATCTTCGATAGCGTGATTCAGAATCGTGTTGCGCCATCTCTTGTCGAGTAGCGGAAAGTCGCCACATCACCCCCTGCTCAGACCGGAGGTCGATATCTT